>BGPR01053926.1:0-10309 GCA_013235015.1 Araneus ventricosus | reverse complement strand
GTCTTTATGTATCTGTCACTCTATGTCTGTCTTTATGTATCTGTCACCCTATGTATCTGTTGATACGTTTACTGTCTTTTCTCGTTTTTATTACTTTTCCAATTTCGTTGATCATCAAACTCGCTGAGTGGTAAAGCAAGCAAATAAGAACGAAAACGAATATAAGTGTTTTTGAAATAATTTCTGTTGGTTCTGAAGCTCTACAACTATAATGGATGAGCCACAACTGCCTTTAAGTAATGCCAAGCGTGGGGAACCTGCGGCCTTTTTGAGTTTCTTATGCGGCCTTACCAGTTATTTACAAATTGTATTGAAATAATATATTAATCTGTAATATAATAATTATTACAGAACAATAACCTTTAAGAGTTTGCTCGTGCTGCCATTTTCCCAACTCCCGAAATTTAATGAGACCTTTCAGTGAAAAAAGTTTCCCCACCCCTGGGTAAAGTTCAATAATATGAACACGTCTGAGAACAAATCACTTAATTTTCTTTTACGGTATTAGACTACTTTCCTGTGATCCCTTAAATTTTCACTTTCACATGTTTTTCTTCCCTTCTTTGTAAAGTCGATAGTTGCAACTATCGACCAATGAAATTGAGTAACAGTATGCGTTCTTCGCAAATTCTTTTTCAAGTCATGACGTTTGGATGATGTACTAGACAAAAATTTCCATTTCGCAAATTTTTTCTGTGTTAAATAAATTTGCATTCCTGTAATAAACATCTCCATTTAAATTTGTGAAAAGCCCTTTGAAATTTAGAAATGAATATAACTCTGCAAATTTTGCCGATAGAATCTTGAAACTTTGTTTATACACAGGTGAATGTAATATGAACATTTTACGCATTGACAGTATTTTCCTCTAAATAGAATGCATAAAAATTTAACTTTTCAACTTTTTATCAAAAACTTCTACAGAAGCCAAAGTGTTTTCATACAAATTCTCGCCTTGTTTGATGAAACTTGGTAAATGGAAGAATATATCTAGAAACAATATTTTAGGAAATATGTGCTTGTTTTACTATTTTGGAATACCCTGTATACGGAAAAAGATGAATGAGAGAATTCCCGATGTTTTTTTCATTATATGTTACATTGGTAATCTCGACATTCCTTAAATTTGCTCTTCGTTGTATGTCCTATATTTATATTTGTAAAAACTGTTGGAACAGTTTATATTTCATGATATTTTTGTAGGAAATGAATTGCGGTATCTTCTGTTTTAATGTGCTTCTATTTTCATTACTAAACTAATATTGGCACAACATTAAAAACACAATATAAGCACGTTTATTTGAATTTTTCTAGTTCATGTTTTTCGAAACTCAGAATTATTCAGTAGAAATGCAATAAATTTGATTAAAAACGCGAATTTATTACTGTTCTAAAGGAGTTTTTTATGCTAATTATTTTCTACTTTTTAATCCTGAGATCAATTGTCTCTTAAATCGCTATTAGGTGGCGCCACTGGTACGGAATCAAAATTTAATTTAATAAATGATAAAATAATATTGTCAAAATTCTGAAGGTCAAAAAAAATCAGCAAAAGCTTGAAGAACTGATAGAATTCCTCAAGGTAAATTAGATCACATTTATATTTTCAATTTTTAACGAATGTTTAGAGGAATTTTCATTCTTATGATATTCATCGTGGCTGAGTTTCCATATAGTATTGCTTTCAGCGTATCACTCTTTTACGATTCTGTTTTGACCTCCAGATTTTTCATAAAAGAAACTTTTCTATTTAGTATTGAATACATTTTGTAATTCATTATGATAAGTAGTATTGAATCCTCTAGTCAATTTATCATCGTTCACATGGAATTAATATTTAACAAATCGGTATAATTCTGAATATATTAATAATTATTATAAATATATTCAATATAATCATCAGGAACACGCATCTATACAAACTCTCAGAACTCTACGACTTCGGGTAGTGAGTGAAAAATCGATTACAGAATTCCATCTTTGCAAAAAAAAATATAAAATGATACAAAAAAGTGCCGAATGGAACCCATGAAACAATGTAGCAAGCAGGAAATCAAGCGCTCGAGTTTCTTAAACAGATATGTATCGAAAAGATCTGTGCAGTGATAACATAATGAAATTTAGTATAACATGGCATATCAAATTGTGATCATTTCTTCGTAAGATGCATTGTATTGAGTGCATTATCATTAACCAAATCAAGCTAGCATTGCACGAACAAGCAGGTCATTACGGGCAATTCGGAGAATCAAACCTGACTGGTCAGTAATGACCTTGGAGGTTGTAGTTCATCATTTGGATCTACCGATTCAGGTAGTTTCGGCTGACGGTCGGAAATTATCTCTGAAGTATGTTTAGATCTAATTTAAATGACCTAAAATGTCCCCATTGTCAGTTTCAGTAAACCTGCCGATAAGTAATTAGATTCCATACTGGTTTGTGATTTAAATACTTAACATATCTTCATATTAGAGATTTCATGAATTTCCAGGGTAGCGTTAGGTTTCTGTCGCCAGTATTCTTATTATAAAACAGACATTAAAACCTGCGGGACTGTTTTCCCCTTGACTTTTTCGTATACTTATAAATTGACACTTCTGTGTTTAGCTTCGTAATATAGTCTGTTGAGAATCATAAAGGCGAAAATCCGAAATTCAGCATCTCGTCGCTTAACAACAACGTATCATTCTGAATTTTTTTTCACATATAGTAGGAGCATGAAGTCTCATGTTCATATCAGTTGTTAAAAAAATCAGAAATATTGGTTATTGGTTGATATAAATTTTGGTCCTCCTCTTTGAAATTTCAAAAAATTGAGATAGGTGGTGTTGCTTGCTAAGCGATGACCTGGAGAAATAGTATTTCAATGCTCATTTTTAATGAATGGCGTAGATCGCCCTCTAAAGACAGGGTGTTGGGAATTGTGGCAACAACAAGGCAATTATGCAATCCTTTCGCTTCTTTTACATGTGAAAAAAGATCCATTTAGGTGCATTTCGTGGCTCGAATTTATTTTTTTTAAATGCTTCACCACTATTGTTCTCAAAAAAGTAGTGATGCGAATCGAGTATGCATTTTCTATTCTTCCTCTTTCACCAATTGAATCCAAAATTTGATACACATATGAAATTTGGGTTCTAGGACTATATATAAAATTTCATTTGTCTTCCTTCTTGAGTTTTTTTAGTTATCACTTTTCAGATACACAAGAACAGACAGACTGACAGAAATTCAACCCGTTTACGGAGCTGATCCAATATCAGTCAACGATCAGCAATTTTAGTAAGCAAAACTACATATCAAATTTCATTTGTCTTCCTTCTTGAGTTTTTTATTTTTATTTATCCCCCTTTCAGATACACATGAATAGACAGATTGACAGAAATTCAACCCGTTTATGGAGTTGATCCAATATCAGTCAAAGATCAGCAATTTTAGTGAACAAGACTACTTTTTTAGTGAGAAAAGTTTGGGAAACGGTTGGTGGTTCAGATTCCGTCCTTGCTATCTGACTACGGTGAAATTATGATATCCCTTTCAAAACAGATTTTGCATCACTTCAAAGCGGACATTAATCAATATATATTTTTTTCTGGAAAGTGAGTAACAATGTTAAATATGGCATATTCTAGTATTAAATAAACCTTCATATTGTTGCCTTGAATCAGGATAACAAACATAAAAGTAACATGTTAAATATCTTAAATTCTGTATGAAGTAGTGTTCTGAATGTCTCCTTTCTGCTCGCTTCATTGTTACGCACTTTAAAAGAAAGAAATCCCCTCTTAATTTCAGAAAAGTGACAACCGTAATCATAAAAGTGGTGCTTATATATAATAAGTACTCACTTATTTGATAGTTAATTATTTAGTTAGTAATTGATTTTGATTTTAATTATTTTAATAGATTAAAATAATTTAGATTAATTTATTGAATTATTATTTATTTATTTATTTTAATAGTTAATAATTTAATTTTTGTTTACTTACTAATTTAATAATACTTACATATGTATAATAAGTAATTACTTTACTCAAATCCACTATGCGGTACGTGATGTGTGTGGTTATTAGCTACTTCCTGAATCGGCTTACAGCACTACCTAGCGGCGAAATGTAGAGTTAATTTTCGTATCGCTAAAACGGTACGATATACGGGAAAATAATCAAAAACAATTTTGCACTGCTTTAGCGATTTAGTGCTTAAAGATCCTTTGAGAAAATTAATCCTGAGAAGAGGACATGATTTCTAATTTTTGAAAGGTCCTGTAGAAATTCTGCCATTGCTTCGACTCCGGAATGCTGTCTTTTGTGGTTTATGGAAAGAACTTTCAGCGTGAATAATAAACGAGCCTGAAAGCAATTAGGTGTTCCTTTCGCCTGCGCTTCGCGATGTCACAATTTTGGTATTCGCAACCAAACAAACTGACATTTTATGTGTTCTAATGTAGACATTAATGTACACGAACTGTATTTATATCTAACAGGATTATGCACTAGAACTTTATAACTGACTATCTTCCCGTCTCTCGTGCCGTTCTGAGTTAAGAACTCAGCATTTTTCTGGTAGATGGCACTTTTAGTGATTTCATCGCGCTATGTTTTGACGCTTCACTATTCCCAGACATCACTTTCATCCCTATAGCTATCTCCATTCTGAAATTAAGAGTGTTGGACTCTGAACTTGAATAAGCATTCTGTACATAGGTTTGCTAAGCGACTGAAAATTATTTTAAATACAGCAAACTTACTTTAGCATGCTTTATAAAGAAATGTCAGTTTAAAGTATTTGTAATGTATTAACAAATTACATTTCGTCGCTTAACAAGCAACACCACCTATCTCAATTTTTTTGAAATTTTGAGGAAGAAAATACTCAATTTTTCTCAATGAATAACAAATATTTCTGATTTGTTTAACATCTGATATGAACATGAAACAGGGTGTTCAAACCAGATGTGAAAAGAATTCAGAAATATTCGGTATTTCTGGCGAAAAATTGAGTATTTTGTTCTTCAAATCTCAAAAAATTGAGATAGGTGGTGTTGCTTGTTAAGCGATGATTTATTAGAATAATATTTACTCAGAGCATGCATCAGTGTGTTAAGTCATCAATTTCAATAGTAATAGTGAAATCTCAAATCTCAATTTAATTAATAAATATAATGTGAAATCAATTTAAGAATAATTATTTATGGAATGTGGTTAAAGGCATTAATTTTCGATTTCTCACATATTACTACTTAAATTCCATAGAGAACTTATTTAGCCGTTTTATATTTCTTCTTATCTCTCACGGAATACGAAATTGTGAGTATCTCGCTCTTTGAGGCAAATACAATCAAATACGCATTTAAGAGTATTTTCTAAGTATTGCTAGAACAAATTATGTGATTTGGTTGATAATATTGATGTCACTCAGGTTGATCATATTCTACGTCAAAGCACTTCATTAGCCCTTGAACAGCATTATAAAAAATGAGATTTCCCTCTTTGTAGAAAAACTGAGTGAATTCCTTCTCTCGGTGCCTGTACCAGGACAATGAAATTCCAGGTGTCAGCAGATTTTTATCTTTCAGTCTTGACCATAGCAATTCAACTCCATCTTTAGAAAGGCATAAATCTCTAACTAGATCATTAAGCTCGCTCTGAGAAAATTGTTTTGGTCCCTCATCAACAGATACATCTGAGCTAGATTCGTCCTGGTGAGATAATGTGTCTCCATCCTCAGAATCACTCCGGATACCATCCAAACTTGAAGGTGGGTGTTACTCTTAGAACTATGAAATTAATATATAAAATCATTATTGAATATGGGTTTTTGTCTCAAGAATATGATACCAGATTTCAGGTAAAAAAAGAGAAATTATACGCTTAATTAAACTAAAAACATGAGTTTTGCAAGAAACCCTGACGTGATGGAATTTTTTAAATATTTTTCCTGGTTTCAGTGAGTAAAAATCTATAAGAAACAGTCAAAAGATCCTATGCAGTTTTTTGGTTGCAGACCTGTGATTATAAATTATTATAAATCATGTACACTATCTGGAAATACAAAGAATGTCCTCCAATATTTGACTTCGAAGTGGATGCTTAAATATAATCATCACGCTGCATCCTTTCGATTTCATTTATCCAAAACAAACTTCGATGTAGTGCTGAATTAGAATAAAAATTCTTTCCTAATTTAGCATACGAATGAAATCACAAGCATACCATTGATTACGTAGCACCTTCTGTATTTACCTTTATACAAACATGATCTCGAATTCGATAATTTGCATTTCAAAGTAAATAATATTATTTATTATTTACTTCATATTTCACATTCAAAGCTATGTTGCACTGTTTTAATTGCATATACAGGTTCAGGCATTTACATTATAATTATTTGTTTCATATTCTCCTTAGTTGAGGCTAAGCGTAACACGCATCAATAGATGCGAGCATATAATTACAAATATTTCTAAATAAAGATTTTCCAGATTAATTCTTATTTATTTGCATAATATTATGCAGATTAAAACCAAATACTATTGTTATTGTCTTAAAAGGGAAGATCTCTTTATTAAAAATCGCAGGTAGATTCTAATTTTCAGAAATTTAATCCAGAATTCCGCATCGTATTCTAATAAACCTTGAAGCGTCCGGTGAGGTTTTGAAAATATTTGATCATACCAAGCAAAACATCGGGTACCATCGCTAATATTCGTCTCAACGGAATAAATTGTTATTTGCTATTTCTGCAGAAATAGATTCAATTTATTTTGCTTCCATTTGTGCTTCATTCAATGATTTGTTTACACTGGTGTCCAAAAATAATGCATAATTTTGAAGATGCTACAAAATTAGAGTTCATATGGATACTATGATTAGCAAAAAAGTAATGGTAGTAAAAAATTATTTACTACGAATGCTCATATTTCCTGTAATATTCAAATGTTTTAATTCAAATTTTAATACAATGCTTCGTTTGCATATTGTCAAGTATTCTGTAGGTTTCGTACAATTTAATGGGAAACTCTGCATGTTATAGGCCAAAAACATGTGGAAAAATTTGGCATATTTTAAGAAGACCTTTACATCTTATATTTGTGCTATGTTTACGAAAATGCATGTAAATATTATGCACATCAAATATAACCATTGATGGTAGTTACATCTCGTTATCAGCTTTCTGTGAAACAGGATGGGTCAAACTCTATTTTCGCCTTCATTCCTTTCTGGTGCCCCCCTGTAATGGCCCTCGTGACCGAATCTTCACTGCAAAATGTGAGTTCCGACGATAGTATGTCTTACGATTCCCAGAAACTGATTGCGAACCGTAGTATCCATATTAACTCCAATTTTGTAGCATCTTCAAGTTACACGTCAATATTCAGACGAATATCTTCATAATTATAACTGTAAAGTAAATACAAATCTGCTTCCTCCTTCATTATTTTATTTGTAAGAGTCTAGAACAATAGCTATATAGTTTGAAATGTATTCATTTCTTGATTATTTATAGTGAAGGAAATCCTACTTCCTAATATAAACAATATTGAAATGTAAATAAAATGCTGAAAGAAGAATTCTATGTATGAAATTTTTTTTTATCAAAAATAGTTTGGTCCTAGATAAATAAATATTAAAATATGAATTATTCTTTTCTAAATTAAAAGTTTAGCCCAACATTTGCTGGTATTAAAATTGATTATCGAAATAAAAATATTTCAATATTATATCATTTATGTAAGTACACTTTTATAATAATTTGAAAGCTGTTGTTGTTTTTTACTTTCAAATATAACACAATTATTAAAATTGTAGCAGCAATACTGCATTTTAATAAGAAAGGAAAAATGGTTTAAATTTTAAATCAAATGGATTTGACGACGAAGAGTTATACTAAAATTTTACAAAATAAACTTTATTTCATTTTCAACATCAGAAATGTTAATTTTTTAAATCTATAATCAGAGGAAAATCAACGAACGAACGCTTGACAAGACGCAAAAAGTCCTGCTGTTTTTAATATAAAAAACATATTTTGCATCTTGAAAATGCAAACTGTTAATGAAAAATAGTTTCATTATTTTTTAATCCTTTTTTACTTACAAAATTCGTAATTTGTAAAAGCAATAAACTGGTTAAAAGACTCTATAAAACTTAAATTTTGAGCAGCAAAATACTCATTATAGATGGATGAAAAAGATGTCGCATATAAAAACAAAGCAGGTTAAACTGAATAAGATTTAGTAAATGCTAAAATATGAACTACAATCTGCTGTCCGAATAAAAACAAAGTCTGAAGTGCACAACGCGAATACAAATTTTTTGTGTCTGGAATTTCCAAAAAAAATTTTAGAAGTTATTCTTCGAACAAATTGAAAAGGAAAGTATAGTAAAAAAATTAGAATCTGAAAAAAGTTAAAACTAAACATGATGCAAATTTTTTTTGTTTTTATGAAATGACGGATTTATAACATTGATATTTTTTTAATGTTTTAAAACACTAAACTTGTAATTTGGAGTAAAGAAATTTTTAATGTATCCATTAAAAAATTACCAGCAGCATAAATATATTTTGCTACAAGTGTAGATGTAAAAGTATTAAAAGGAAATAATTTCTGATCAAAATTATTTTTATTTAATTAGATTGTTATCATTTTATTTGAAGTCAAGTATCAAATATTTTGCAAGAGTATATAATTCAAGAACAGAAAATATATATACGTGTTTATATTTTATGAAATACAATTCGAAATTTAAATTTAAGCTCAACTGAAAATTCTCCTTTTTCTATATCACTACATCAATATTAATTTTTCATCTACTGTCTTGGCTCATGAATCAATCTTTCCATTCTTAAGTTCCGTATTCCAGAAATAAAATATAGTATGCGCCATTCTTTTATGAAGTTAAATACGTTTAAATTACACGTTCTAAATTTATATATATCAGTCAAAATAAACATCTTCATTTTTTCTCTTAATATTATATTCGAAGATTTTGTTGAAAGTATATATTTCGTTGAAGGTAAAATTAACAGAATACTATCAATTTTTGTCTTAGCACGAACTTCAACGGATACATTTGTTGTTCAGCAGAATCGATCCAATTACTTTGTTGTTTCAGATAAATTATCCTTATTTGTTTTAAAACAGAACAATCATGCTTTTCACGAACATAATTAGAATTTTCTATGGTCCCTTGAATTTCCTATAAAATATATTATCAACGGAATCCCGGTTCGTTTAATTTTAATTATCGGATAATTCTAATCTTTATTATTTAAGTCCCTTCAGCTTCGAATTATCCATGTTACATTACATAAGAATATCAGTTTTCATGAATGATTCATGTGTATATATAAGAACATCTAGTTAATAATTTTGCCAAACGTTTTCCATTTTAATGCAATAACTTGGCCATCCTATAATAAACATACTACTTATTAACTACAGTGAGTATCTAATTGTTTCTAAAGAAGCCATAGCGCTTGACTTTCTATTTTAACCATAACTGCAAAAGACAATATAAATACAGACATCAGGATAGATGAATAAAAGTGTATATGATAATGTACTTCGGTAATGTAATACATGTACTTCAGGAATGCATTGTTAAGTACCACAAAATGGAGCATTACTAAACGCAATTATTGCTCGAAGTTTTTATTTTAAAAAATAAATCATTCACTCCACATACCAAAAACTGTATCTGCAGTATCCTTTGATTCCGGTTTATAACTTTTCACCATCTGGCTTTCTACCATTTCATTTCTATCCCTGTAATGAAAGCGGATCAGCGGCCCAACTTTTCATCGTCGTTTCTCGTGCGTATCGAACATTCGAAGGAGTTGAAATCAATTCCGTGAACCAAAGCATCCGGATTAAAGGAAGATTAAGCGAAACGTGGAAGAATTGGAAAAGTTTCTCCAAAGTATCGTTGATTCACACTTTATTTATTGAGCATTCTGCCAAATATCTTTCGAAAAGAAATCTTCCGGAAAATGATTAAGTCTTCCAGGGTATTCGTGTGTTTCGAAAAATGTTCTAGGCTCTTTTTTAATATCTTTTAGGTGGGATGGCAACTAAGGAAGTGCCTTTGAATTTTTTCGATTTCGTAATCTCTTGGAAATGGAATTCATACTTAATTCGGGTCGTTTAAATCTATAGGCTTTTTAAAAAGTTTTAAAGAGTAATAATAACAAATAGAATAATGCTGCAGTTGAGGTCGGGACAGACTATTCGGTAGATACCTATAAAATTCGGTAGGTAGATATAACTATAAAACCTATAAAATTCGGTAGATAGATATAACTA
>BGPR01053924.1:0-10310 GCA_013235015.1 Araneus ventricosus | reverse complement strand
ATCTATAATATCTCACAAAATTGTATGAAATAATTCAGAAGCGATTTTTCCTATTCATTCATTTAAATCAATCTATAATATCTCACAAAATTGTATGAAATAAATCAGAAGCGATTTCTGCACCACTCCTATTGAGGGTAAAAACGGCATTATTGGAGAAAAAATGAACGCATAAGAGTTGCATTCCATAAATTATAATTTTTAAAATATCACGAGTAATATTTATTTTATAAAGAATCAAGTTTGTAAATATGTATTTATGTAATGGGACTTGTCAAAAAGCCTAGCTCCAATTAAGTTTTCTATCCTTTAAATGAACACAAACCCTTCCTAATAACAAAAAATCTGAAAGTCATTGGTAAAAAATCAACCTATTGTTCAAATTCATGATCAGTAATGCAATAATATTAGTTCTTAATACTTCACAATCGTCTTGTGTCAGTGTTCAAAAATATTATAAATTTGAGTAAATAGTTACTTTTGATTAATTTTACAGAACTATAAGCTTTTATAAACAAGAAGCAGTTTCTAATTTTTTTTTAGAAAAAGTGCTATTTCAAGATAAGAAACACGTTTTAACACGCAGTATTTTCTCTGATGCAATCAGCTCTGAAGCTTTGCTAAATTTTTATGCTTTACAATTTTATTAATTACAGTAAAGATTTCGAAGCAATTCAGAATAAATCACTGATTTTTAAAATACGTCACTTATTTCTAAGGACGGAACTAAGTTTTAAAATTACACTTATTCTTACTTTATTAATAATTGATTTGCAGATATGAGCTTCTTTAATTTTTTAAGATTTCATTCACATGTTTTTGATTTTTCTTTTTTACAAAGAAAAACTACGCATGATGTTTCCTGTAACTGTTCAATGCAACTTGAAATAATTTTTTTCCCTAGGCGGGAAGATTACCAAGTAGACATCGAGGAATATGCCTCATTATTGTCTTTGGTAAGCAAGAAAATTTTATGTATTAATAATTGAAAACTTTAAACATTTAATGAACTTCTTATGAGACATGAGGAAACCCATTTCCAGGTGACGGAGTCTCTCGTTCGAGACCGGAGGTTCGTGGACTCGAAACCCGATTCCATCACACACACACACAAAAAAAAACCCACCAGCTACTCGGGTCTGATTCATATTTAACCAGTCTTTGAGTTAGTGTGGTATGAAGGCTTGCAATGTGATGTCAGCTTAGATGCCTTCCTCACCATCTGGCAACTCAAAATTATGACAATTAACTCACGAAATTTATGAGACATGAAGAACGAAACACGAATGATGATGATTCGGTGAAGAGACACGAAGTAAAATTACGGCGATGATGATAATATGGTGAAGCTGATACATGAATTAAAGTTACGGAATTTATGAGACATGAGAAACGCGGTGTCTTGGAGGCTGAGTCCTTGTTTCGAGACTAGGGCTGACTACGGTGGGGTTCCCGGGAGGCCAAGGTGTGGGGGATGCTGTGCCCTCCCCCCTGTGGCTGCAATTTTACGTACCCCGTTCACGCAACGGGCTATTCAACTAGTAGATAAATAAAGATCTGGCGGAAATTTGAGAGGGTCATCATTACACCCCTCCCCTTTTACAGCAGGTTGTGAGCGTACGTAAATGTTGCGAAATGAAACAATGTACGACAAAAAAAGAAAAAAAATGCAGTAAAACGATTTTTTTCCCGATGTTTATAAATAAAAACTCCAAAACGCAGAAGTTCCCTAAAAAAGAAAATAATGAATAAAACCTTTTATAAACCAGATGCAAGAATAACTGATGTGACAGATAGTTATAGGAGCTGCCGATAGATGGCGGCACAATATTTGATTCATTTAAACGTTTTTAATTAATATCCTTTTAACTATATATGTAATTTCGGAATTTAAATGGTCAAAATGTATTCCTGATTATTTCCCATCTTTTGGTACTTTCAGCTCATTTCAGCATTCAGTAATTCGTGAGAAGATGGCCGGACATAGATACATAGATAGATAAGATACATACGTTTGTTTACCTTCGGCTTTTAATAGGAATGCTGATTGATAAAATATAGGAAAAATAATAAGCATAAAATAATAGTAGTAAAAATGTAGAGCATTAATCAAGTAATCTTAAATATGCTACTAGTTACAGTTTCAAAGAAATTGTGTGATTTTTCGAAACTGTTAATTCAATAACTTATGGGTTATATTATATTATACATAATAATCGCGAGGAATGGTAAATGACTCTTTGAAAATATTATGGCAGATGAACTGTGTTTTCATTCAAAAAATCTTGTTTCTAAAGATTTCGCTATGGATGATTACCAGAAGAGAATAAGTAATGTAATGTAATAATAAGTAATGTAATAAGCATGTAATCATATGTCTTTTGTTGCGTTTTCTTCGCAGAGAGAGAATTCAAACTTATTTTTTCTTCTTCCTTAGAAAGAAAAAGAAGAAACTCGGGAGTAAGTATCTATGATCTCGTATTTAAAATTTTAACCACAGATTTTATTTTTAAGATTTAAATAATTGTCATTGACCATAGTATGTAAACCTAAATGTATCCGACATTAAAATTAGCCCTATGTAACAAGATTTAGTTCGTAAATAAATAATAAAAAATAAAGAACGGAAAGGCAAGTCTTCAACTTCTTTCAATCTTTACTATGAAACATTATTGCTATTTTTGGATTAAAATTCAACCATTTTTGTATTAATATCCAAAATCAGTTTTGAAAATTCAGTGTACAAGATGGCAGACAAAAAAAATGTTGCATTGTTGAAAATTTGTGACCAGTAAAAATTTAATGTTTTAACAGACAGAGAACATAAGCTGTGCTGAAAATTTTAGCTTCATTCGGCAAATCATAAACTCAATAAATTTCACATATAATCGCTTAGGAAAACTTAAACTTTAATTGGATACCATTTGAGTCTTAGTGCCAAGGCACTTCTACTCAGATTGATCTTAAAAGGAACTAGAGAAACATAGGCTATGAGCATTGGCGAATTAGATAAATAACAAGAGATTAAGAATACTTAATTGTTAGTAATAATAATTTTATAAATATTCATTAAAACACTTTTACTGAAACTCAAAACTTTTTTAAATTCTTTAGATGTATTTCAGTGATTACGTTGGCTTTTAACAGAATGGAGGTGAAGAAGTTTTCTTATTATCCAAAATATCAGGTAAATGAACTATAATTTTAATTTTGTTAGTAAGTTCTTAAAAGATTTCATAGCAAATATAAGACGGATAGAACTTTTTGGTATTATAAAGAAAGCATTTTACAGTTTAGAAACTTATTTTAGCAACTAATTTCCGACATGAAGATCATATTGATTCATGAAAGCGATTTTATTTAGTGACCTCGGTTTTTAAATTATTTATGAAGTTTGATCAAACGATAATTTTTAACCAGTCATGAATTTCAGTGATACGACACCAGTAAGCCTTTTAAAGTAATTAAATAAATCCAATTAACGTAAGGCAATTATGTAATACAAGCGTAGAACTCTGGAAAATGATAAACATTTAGATTATCAGTCATATTTCGAGGTGTTGCATTATATTCACCTCGTTTCTTCCTCATAGTTTTCACCGCATGGTGGCGCTGATTTCACTGTTTGTATGCGTGCGCCTTTTCTTGGTGCGGAGAGCGCGCATTTGACACCAGAGATAACGAAACTTCTATTTTTTATTTCGTCGTTTAACCCTTTCGCGTTCATTGGTTTCGCAGCGAAACAACACATTGAGCATTTTTTACTGCGCATGGGCGAAAGGTAGCGTCATTTCTCTTTCATAACTTAAGAGCCAGACATAAACGCCAACTTATATAAAAATTCCAGTTCAATACCATCAGTATTCAGAAAGACATCGGCATTGCAAAGGGTTTAATTGCTTTTGATCTCTAAGAGAAACAAAATAATGAGGGTTCTTGCACAAATTGATATCTAAAAAAATTGAATCTTCAAAAGTAACATTGAATTTTATGAAGGTTGAGCATCCTGAATATTCCGGTATATTTATAAATTAAACACATAATTTAAATTGCATTTCGTTGATAAATTATTCAGAGGAAAAATTTCCCGTTACCGTTCATTGGTTTCACCATGAAACTACAAATTTCTTGACAATAAAATAATGCCAAATTTTTTTCCTTTACATACTTATGATCAGCTACATGTCTAAAACTCATTTTTGAAATAAATTTAGTAATTTTCAAAACGAAACATGTGAACTTGAAAGGGTTAACAAGCAACGCCACCTATATCAAATTTTTGTAATTTAAAAGAGGAAGAAAATACTCAATTTTTCGCAACTAATATAGAATATTTCTGAATTTTTTAAACATCTGATACAAACATGGGACCGCATGCTCCTACCAGATGTGAAAAAAATGTAAAAATATTCCTTATTGGTTGCGAAAAGTTAAGTATTTACTTCCTGTTTAAAATTCCAAAAAATTGAGATAGTTAATGTTGCTTGTTAAGCGACGAATTCTGTTTTAAAATAGGATATTCATGGTTTTTATTGCTGTCTTTAAACTTTGAAGTTAAAATATCCGAACAAACCACGAAAAATTTATATTGTTGAAGTCAATATCTGAAATAATTAAGAAATTAGTTAAGAATAATAAATATTTTTATATAAGAATTTTACTGTTTGTCCAGTGGATATTTACTTTTGCAATGAATATTAATTGTAATATGCCTGACTTTTATAAAGTTTCTGATATTACTTTCATAGTATTTATTTTGAAACAGAATTGTTCTTTGGCCAAAATTTTACGTAAGCTGAAGAAGCTTGGATACAGATGCACGCTTTAAAGATTTTTGTGACTGCGACAATATCTGATTTTTTAACAAAATTTCAGAACGATAAAAAATTATTAATTCTTCAAATTTTAACTGAAAAATTGAAGAAAGGACTTGTATTTCATATAAGCGTTGAAACATTTTTTTAAGAAAGCTGCTTTCAGAATTTTAAATAATTTCTAGCATTTAAGCATAAGTGCAATCTTTCGGGAACCAATAAATTGATTTATAAATACTTTTGAGTAAACATTTAATGAAGTCAATTTATACACACGTGATATACTGTCTGTCCACCATGAGAACTCTGCTAGCTAAGTTGTCTCGTTGACGGCGGTTGCTAAAGCGACTGGTTATGTAATGGGAAGATCCATTTCGCATAGGAGAAAGTCCGGGTTTTGTTTTATTCTTGTCGCCAGTTTGCGGCGGTAAAATGAGAACATTATTTGCGAACTTCTTCCTACTCGGAATGGATTCCTCCTAAGATAACCTGTTTCTATGGCTACCGCCGTCAATGAGACAACCTGGTGAACAGAATTCTCGTGGCGGACAAACGCTAGATCAGTCAAGATACGACAGTTTATTTATTAGATTGCATGCACTGTAAAAAAATATCCGTTTTTTTCCCGGACTTTTTCCGTATATTTGACGGTTTAAAGCTGTTTTGTTGACAAAAGGGTTTTTCCCCGTTTTCCGCTCCAGCCATAAACGGTTTAAAACCGTCAGTTCAAATTCTATTTTTCGTCATACGGCATTGCTTTCCGTATAACTTTCCCTTTTCTTAAATGTAATTTTATTGCATTCATTTTATGTTTTTAATAGGGTTCCATCTCCGCTATTGTTTACACATGTTGCAGTAACCTGTTGTCACTCATGAAAGCTAACCTTAAAACACGTGTTCTGGCGATAGTTGATTTTTACACCACTAGGTGGCGCCACTAGAGCTATAGTGACTTTAAAACTCAAATAGATTATTTTTATTTCATTTTCTGAAATCTCTGGTGGTCTAGTGGTTAGAGCGACTGCCTTTTGTTTCTATGAACGCAGTTTCGATCCCCGGCTCGGAGGAGCTCGACGCTTTGTCACCATCTTTCATCGAAATCGTCCAAGTAAGTTCAATTAAAAATTCGATTAATTGAAATTAATAATAAAGCCTTGATTAATTAATATTCCTAATCGATAATACACATCAGCACGTTTCAACTCAACTCGAACAGAAGGAGAAAACAACTCAACTCAGTCGATGCCGTCACTTTAATTTTTAACGAGAAAACTTGATCTCATACGGTAAAAAACCGTTGTGCCTACGGATTTACTTCGTAACTTTTACGGTTTTGCACAACCAACCCAGCTGCCGGTTTAAAACCGTAAATTTTACGGGATTTTTTTTACAGTGTGCGCACAGTTTATAACGACTTGAGATGACTCCATTTTAAAGTTATTGTTAAATAATACTCTTTTTTTTACAGAGAAACGAGTTGTTCTCCTACATAGGCGGTTATTTGGGTGTTTGGCTGGGAATCTCTTTAATAGCTATATCAGATATGCTGGAAACGTTCTATATTGTAATGAAGATTATTATAGCTGCGGTTAAGAAGAGAAAAAACAAGAAGCAAGATTACAAGTCGAATAAGTATTACACTGGCTACTTTGCAGATTCAAGAGGCAACTTTAGAATGAAGACCTACTAAAATAATGCATGAAAGAAACTATATTAAAAAATGTCAAATATTGATTACATTTCACAAAATGTTTACGAATGTTTGAATAAATTATTAAATATTGAAACAGAGTGCCTTTTCTTGAGTCTTTATGAATTGCAGAGAAAGGTTTCTTGGAAATATTTTTTCCCCGACAAGTTCAGAAGTTAGAACAACACTCACAGTTTTCAGGTTTCTAATACTGGGATTCAGGCAGCTGTTTTTACTATAGAATTATCACCGACAATGCTGGCCTCTCCAAACAATCCAAAGGGAAGTCTTTACACTATCCTAAGACACATTCAGATTACAATATTCCAATATCTTAAGTTATTAAACCATTAGTTTGGTTTCGTTATACTTATCTCCCGTTTTAAAGCTACAAGAGGGTGATTTTGGGACGGATCTCGTAATTTTGAATAGTGGTCAGACGACGATGTAAGCCCCTCTTCAAACTTCCGCGCCACACCAGGTACAGGTCATTTGACTCGAGCGGATTTGACTTGCGCAGTTGGGCCGACATGTCCGTCTCCAAACTTCTGCGCCACACCAGGTACAAGGAATTTGACTCGAGCGGATTTAACTTGCACAGCTGGTCCGGCAAGCCCCTCTCCAAACTTCCGAACCGCACCAGCTACAGGTCACTTGACTCGAACGAGTTTAACGTGCATCAAGTCCGCTTACACCGAAGTTCCTCGGTGGAATCGGTTTTTGAAATTGGAATCTTCCTGCCCTGATGCCGCGACCTTACCACCAGGCTATTGGAGTCCCTAATAAAACATATGTAGAGTATCTGAAAAATCTTACAAAAGAAAATAATGAAAAAGAGGGAGTAATATTAAATAGGAAAACGAAAAACTATATGCTGCTGAGTCTAGAGTACATTCATCCATAGTTTCAAAAACTAAGTTATCCAGAACTAAAGTGTCCAGATTATCCGGATAGTTCCGCTTTCCAACTGTTTGCCTCGGATTGTAAATGGTCCCGATTTATTCCGAATTAAAATTAAATGTCCTCGGTTTTCCAGAATTTTTGTTATAATTAGTTTATATTAAAAATGTTTAACAGTATTTAATTTTTTTAAAAGTAACTTTATTTTTATAAGTTTAACTTTTAATTTTAAGCAACAGTAAATTAAAAGAGAATATTCTTCTTAACTTTGCTATATGAATCATGATACCTGATATCATGGAATAATTGGTACTGTCCCGATTTTCGACTATTTTTGACGACATTGAATTAAGAGTCTCTTGATTGCTCCATTTTTACTTTCTCGTATACGAAGTATACAAAGAGAAAGTATTGTAATCGTCAAAAAATTCGAACTCGAGATTTTGACGAATCTACACGTTTTAGACCTCCCCGAGTCCGAAAAACACAATTTTGGAAATATGTCTGTCTGTGAACACGATAACTCAAAAACTATTAGAGCTACGGGGATGAAATTTGGTATGTGGTCTTTAAACATAATTTGTAGGTTTCTATCAAATTTTAGACAAAATCCGTCAACGGGAAGTCTGTCTGTCTGTATGTCCGAAGTCATGCGAACACTATAAAAATTTGGTACACTGTTTTATCGTCATGAATGTACGTCCGTATAAAAGTTTGGGCCAAATCCGTCAAAGGGCTGACTGTCTGTCGGTCTGTATAATAGCATACTTGTTCAACTCCATGCGCATGCGTAAATGCCTGTGCAAAGAAGGGATACTCCGAAAACTTGGCAGTTTTCCAAAAACCAATTCTGGCGGCGAGATTTTGTAAGGAAGCAAACATTTAGGGCGTCTCGTTTTACTTGCGTATTGAAAGCAATCTCTACGCATGCGCAAGCTATTCAGCGAGCAAGCTATCCTCCTGTTTTCTTCTCCGCACGCGGCACTTGCATTGCTAGAGTTTGATAAAAAATAAATATGGCGAAGTTTTAATACATGCGTATCTTTTTGAATATGATTCTTCACCTCAATATTTTACTATCACTATAATCAACAATGAAAAACCTTCTGATAGTCATTGTATTCTGGGTTACAGTTGGTTCGAACTTTTTATCAGCGCAGGGGGAAGGGTAATGACAAATGTTTGAAAAGTATACGAGAAAGTTTAGGGGAGGCCACTCCCGCTGGTTTACATATTAGATAATAGTTTATACTAAATAAGAAGGTTAAGCATATTCAATTTTTTAAATTGTTTGAATTGAAATATCTTTTATAATTTCTATTACACATAGAAAAGTGTCACAATATTAAGAACTAGGTTGATGATCGTTCTTAAAGAAAAATATGAAAGTGACAACAAAATATATTTTCATAATCATTTATCTCTTAATGATTTCTTTCGAAAGTTTTCACTAATTAACTTTTGAATTGTTTCTGCATTTATTTTATTTTATTCCATTATTGAGGTATTTTTTTTAATTATGACCAATACCCCAGCGTTCCCTTAACCACCCTCCTGGATTGCGAGGTTGAAATTAAAGAAATCGACTCACTTTACAGAAGAAAAGCGTTTCAGCCGTTGAAATGATACGGCTTTGTCGATTATTGTTCAAAACGTAACAGAATTCAATAGTGTTGCAAAAGTCTTTCTGTGGTTGTATGGTGTAAACAGTCCAACACGCAGGATAATGAAGAATGAAGGTTTATTTATAAATATGCAGGAAAACACGTAGCACAGGTACAGGAAACAATAGTTCTTTCACAGATTAGCAATGTAAACAGGCAACAATTCTCAGATAATAATAGTTCAGCACTTTGATATTTAGCAACACAAACAGTCAACAAATAACTAGTAACGACAATAACTGCACTTTCAATAGCGCTCAGCTCACCAGCTTCCTAACTCGCACTGCGAATAGAATTCCAAAAACGTTCACGCTCCAAGGCGATGCCAGTCGATCAATACACCCTCCGTCATCCAAGCGCTCTCCTTACATAGTCTCCCGCGGCAGGCCGTGACGTCACATGGAATCTTCTAGTTCATTCAAGCGTATCTTCTCTCCTAATGGAAATGTCGAGAAGATTCCAGCACCTTTGAAATCCCATATTTCGTCTCCAAATTTGTCGCCAAGGTCGGGGAACCAGACGTGGCTGCTGCTAGTCATCCCATACTTATCTCTGGAAGAGTCAGATCTCCACACAACACATCGTGCGAAGAATTACAGTAAAACCTCGGTTAACCGAACATGGGTTAACCGAAACCCAGGTTATCCGAAATGCATCTGAAATCTGAAATATCCAGCCAAAAAACACGTACTGTACTACGCTGATATAATCGCGAAGACGAGACTTTTTTTGCAACGTCATCCCTGCTTTTTTCTTCTAAGTCTCCCCAAGAAGGTCAGTAGGCCTACCCGGAAGGGTGTAAGGCCTAAGTGAGTGATTAATTTTAGAATGCTAAATTCAAAATTAATGGGTATTCGCAATATTAATTACGATATTGTTTATTTGTGCTGTCAAGAGCATTGTGCCTGAATTCGCTTGTGAGAATATTGCGCCCGAAGGAGGGTTAACTTTAATAAAGAACATAAGCGTAACCTACAAAAAGAGTTTTGAATTCGTTATTACGCTCAGAACATTTCAGAATTACATACTGTAATTAGATACAAAATAGTAATAGATGTTCATGACTTAACCGAAAAAATAATTATCCGAAACTGCTTCCCCCTCGTTAGTTCGATTAATCGGTTGTACTGTAATTTGTTGTCAGATGCTGAATTTGAGTGACAGAAAATAAACTTTGTTAATTAGGATTGAAAGAAAAAAAAATTGAAATCTGCTATTGCAAATTTCAAGTTATCATGTGAG
>BGPR01053923.1:0-10310 GCA_013235015.1 Araneus ventricosus | reverse complement strand
AGGATCTGTGACAGTTTTCACGATCCCAACATTTTCCAAAGCGACCCAATTTCAGAAACCTTGTTTTAGAACAGCAAGTTTTTCTGCGTTGAAATCAGTAGACAACGTCCGTAACATTGAAATGTTGAAATTTTTCTGAGTCAAACCCTAAACTTCCCGTCGTCCAACAAGACAGTTTGCAACCAACCAGACGCACCACCGCACGCCGGCTTTTTAGAACTTTTTCCACTCCTTTGAGTTTCGGAACGGAAGCACCCATCGAAAGATGATGTTTATGACAATGACGAGTGCTTTGTTTTTGTTTTTACGGTCGGGCCAGGCACACGCCCGACATTAGCAAGGAGGCCGCCCGTGGAGAATGCGCCGGTGAAAATGGGTCAAGAGAAATATGTGGGCTTTCTTCGAGACAAAGATGTCTTCGGCGGAAGAAGATTCGCGTCGGGTGACGCCTCAAAAAGCACTTTCACCTGTTGCTCGGCCCACTGACTCGCAGGCACCAATGCGCAGGGATGGTCGGTCTTTATTGCAGGTGGGGTCCTTCAGAGAACAGTATTTCACATCATCAAACCTCCCACACTGAAGATTTTCACACCTCGCCTGCTTGTTTGAGACGGCTATGACTATTCTTCTTCAAGACAGCTGCATGAGTGAGGGGGTGTGCTTTATCAAACAGGTGTTAAGGACTCTGAAATAATTGGTTACTATAATCGTCAATCGTTTTCGTCAGTTTTTATATTTTAAATTTATTGTTAATGGAGTAGGGGCTACGGATATGTAGGAGTTTGCCGGCAAAATATCTGTTTGGTTGTCTGTTATATATATATGAATGTGATAACGCAAAAACACACAGCAAACAGAATAAATGAATTTTCGCATGGCATCTTAATAACAAAATTGGAGATATTTATCAATTTTGGAACTAATCGGTGAACGGGAAGAGGTCCAAAATGTGTACTCGATTCTCTTTACCATACTACGAAGCTAAACACAAAACTGGAAATAATGCGCGAGAAACGTCTTCTTCTAGCTTTAATAGTTTCGCATATAATGTCTTTCAAAAATGGGATATGTCTAATAATTTACGACCACCGTAACGACGCGTTACCTATGTGATAAAAATTTTTTTAATGCGCTCTCATTTGAAAGAAAAAACGTAGTTATTAAATTATTAGTTTTTTCTATTAATTTTTGAAATGGGTCCAATAATTTATGACCCTGTACTTTTGCAAAATGTATATGCTATACGTCGAGGCTATATATAAAACGCATGATAGTGTGGAAGTATAGGCGAAACCCGAGGTTCGAAAACACTCAAGATTTATCATCTAAAATCTACCTGATGGATTTTCCTGTTTACCCTAGTAAAAGTTATTCATTCTTATTATTCATTCTCAGAAGCAAGGATGATCATGTACCCATAACTCAAACAAGTGGGACAAACTTTATAATGATAAAAAAAATACGCAACGGATTTTTCTCCATCTCTCCACTGAATTTCCGATGAGATATTTGGTTTTATTCTTTATTAACAGTAGCCGGAATAATACGAATTTCGTATTATTCGTATTTCAGAATCACTTAAGATTCGTTTGGTGTAACCTTAATCGCTTTAACAAGATGACATTATGAATAGCAGGGAATCTTCAAGGCCGTACAGTTATTGAATTATTCAGATCTAAATTTTTTCTAGAAGGATAATCTTCTAATGCGAGATATAGTATTTTGGAAAAAAAGTAATAAATATATTTACGGCTATTAATGGAATAAATGTAAAATAATTGAGAAGAATAATGAGTTCCCATGTGTTTAGCTGTTGCTTGTAGTGAGAGTAAAATTATTCTGTTGGAAATAAAAATTATGTCTGAATTTATAGCTCCAACCGACTGATGGATGGTTTGCCTTATAGCTAATAACCAATAAGAATTTTATTCCAACTGCTTATGTTCATAAAATTAAACCTTTTAATACTTCTAAACTCGAAATAAACAAATTCCAGATAAAAGACAGATATGCAAACGATTTTTTCCAAATTGTAGGCAATTATTCCCTTATGGCTTAGAAAATTTTAAACTGATCTGAAACGAAGGGAATCATATAACGATAATTTTTAATCGTGGATTTTTTTCTGACTCACCTTTTTATAGAAGAATTATTTAATGAGCTGTAAAAGGTTTTAAGTAAGATGCATTTTAGATACACTCTGTGGTGATATCTTTTGTTTAATTTTAAACTTCATTAAATTTAGAAATTTTTTTTCCCGTAATTTGTTTCCCGATAATATTTCATTAATTAAACTACGACACTCATTAATTAATTATACTGCTCGCAAAACACAACGGAAAATCTATTTTCCAGACATTACAATTTGCATTTTAAACAGCATTAAGACAAAGAAAATATTTTAATTAATCAGAGATAAGTTATATACTATAGTATATATCTAATTCCTGATTACTGTATTCAAAAATGAGTCTGATTTTGTGTTATCAAATCAAAATTATTCGATTGCCATCAAAAAAGTTTTTGATAGCATCCACAATGACCTTTTCAAGTGACGGTTTGACAATGTTGTTTTGGTTTTGTAACTTGGATGGCATTTACAGATAATTTGGGAGTATATTAATAGAAGAAAACGACATTATACCATTTTAAAACTAAAAAAAAAAAGAAATTATCAATTCAATGATTCAGTTAGATTTACTCATTATTTTG
This sequence comes from Araneus ventricosus, assembly GCA_013235015.1. Taxonomy (NCBI): domain Eukaryota; kingdom Metazoa; phylum Arthropoda; class Arachnida; order Araneae; family Araneidae; genus Araneus; species Araneus ventricosus. Next base: position 7,598 of record BGPR01053923.1, on the reverse strand, counting down.
ACGTAGATTTACGTCTCTCCATAGTGATCTAATGGTGTGTCGGGAAAAGAAAAAATTATGATGCTTTTAGCGCTAAAGTTAAACGCTTATAGCTCCGCAACCAAATAACATAGAGAGTTGGTTTTAGTTTCATTTAACAAAGAAAGGTAGACATTGAAGATTTCAAAAAGCATTTTAGAATTTGGAATTACGGTTTAGTCACAGTCGAGCTGAAAAGTTGGTGAAAATCACAAAAAAATTTGATGACGTCACAGCGACCGATCCGCGAGCACGCAGACTAAGGCAATTCATTCATCGATCGCGCTAAATATTACTCAAGAATTGTTGAATTACGTCGAATTTCGTGCTAAAGTTAAACGCTTGTAGCTCCACAACCAAATAACATAGAGAGTTGGGTTTTTGTTTCTTTTAACAGAGAAAGGCAGACGTAGAAGATTGCAAAAATAATTTTAGAATTTGTAATTACGGTTTAGTCACAGTCGAGTTGCAAAGTTGGCGAAAATCACGAAGAATTGTTCATAGATAGAGTCACATAGTCACTCTAGACTAATAGTCACTATAGACTATAGAGTTAATAGTCCATACAGCTACTTTAGTCACAGAAATTCACAGTTGAGTTAGGTAAGTAAGTCTACAACCCTCAACCCCAGCAGCCGTTTCGCAGAGACAGCCTCTCGTGGATTTTTTTCCCTTTGAATTCAATAATTTTTTTAAAAAACATTCTTAATTGCTGCCACGATAATTTTTGCTTAAATAAATGCATTTAGCATTTTCACTCAAGGAAAACCTGAATTTTTTGGCAACAGACGTATCTTCTATAGAGTTTAGCTGGGTATTTGAATATAAGTACTTCCACATCAATATTAGAAAAACTTGCTATTAATTAATAATTTATTTAAGAGAATTAATATAAATTAATTGCGCTAGGTCATAACAAGACATTGAATACTTGTAATAGACTGTAATTTATCAAAAATAATTATGAATTATAAGTCTTGTTTTAAATTAATTTTACTGGAATATCTAGTTGCACATAAGCCTTTAATAGACTTAGGTGTTAATGATTTTATGATTACCCTGTTAAATTTCTCGTATAAAATCTCCCAAACAGCGTTTTAGTAGTAGTAGCCATTTAAGGGATAAACAGAAAGAATTTTGAAAGTTTTGAGGATCCAGATTGGCATCGATAGAGTTGGCGCTTCGACTAGGGATGGGAAAAATCTACCGGTTTAAACCGAAAACCGTTTTTTTTTTGTTCCGGTTAACCGGTTTTTCGGTTATTTTTTGTCCCGATTATAAGCGGTTATTTATTTTAAATACAATAATCGGTTAAAAACCCCGGCAAAATCAGCTATCAAAAGATAGGTTCGATCTTAGGTTCGAGTTATGAATTTTGAATTTCATCATCTTAGGCCAATCAACGGCCACCGCTTCCTTGAGGCGGACATTGAAATGGTCTAAAATAGTCATAGTCAAGCTTTCATAACTCGATCAGTTTTTGTCCAGAAGAGTGGAACACTTTGTTTAAAATTTCAGTGAGCCAAAAATATTTTTATAAATATGATTAATAGGACCGGGGGAATGTATAAAATTTTATACATAGTTATTTTTTTATTATTATACATACAGACGCAAACACAAAATACGATTATTTACGTATGTGCTCTCTAATTTTTTTTATCTGTCCACAATACTTAATACAATGCTTAAAATTTTGTCTACAATCCTTACATTATTGTATTGATTATGCATTTATTATTATTATTACTTATAGTATTAATTACTTATTTATAATCATTACTTATTACATTAATTACTTATTGTATCGATACTTAGTTGTTGTATATTATTATTAATAAAAAGTTTTGTCTACAAACGTTGTTTCTTCTTAAAAAACCCCCGAAAACCGGTTATTTTGAGCGCTTTTAACGGTCAGGTTAAACCTGAGGTGAAATATAACGGTTGTTTTTGCAATAACAACCATCCCTAGCTTTGACATCTTTTTTTACGAACTGAAAATGATTAAATATGTGATCTAGCATAGCTCTTAATCTTTTCCTGGAATGAGCTTTGATATGGCCATAAGCTGGAATTTGCAACATTTCATTTGCGAATCTGGGAAAATCTTGACCGTCTTGAAAAACTTGGCCGAGATTGATTTGATGTATTCCAAATTCGGCTTAGAAACCAAAGTTCATCTACTATTCTCATTAATCTCTCTCTTCCCATTCCTTTCATTTCGTGAATAACAACTTTTATGTTCAAGAACCTCGAAATTCCACCGCAGAAAGGGATCGACCTATTTTGAGTACAACAGGTTGATGCTTGAATCAATACACGCAGACATCCTGTATGTTGGCTTTCCTGCGCTCATTGGAAAGTTGCACAAGAACAGCTTTTACAGAAATATTTTGTAAGATCTAGGACTCGGTTGGTTATAAAGGATGTGCAAAAAACATTACCATTTATCACAGCAATCATGGGGTATTTTTTAACGTTATTGCCATCGTGATGCAGTTGAAATGCAGAAGAAAATTATAAGTTATAGATATGAATACATTTTTAGCAGAAACTTATGGAAGAAAACCGTATTGTAGTAAAGGAAAAAGTTTTTTTTCTCTTCATCGCCTTGCTATTAAATAGATGTAAATTAATTACAAATATAATTAGTGAATTGATTTTCTAATAAAGCATGAAATCTTTTATCGTATCATTTTGAAAATCAATGCCATAAATAAAAATATTTATGTATTAGAAACGCCTCATTGGTTAAAATGAATCATATTTTGCAAGAACATCACCATACATACAAATACATGCTCAATATCGATACGGTTTCATCGGAAAAATTGAAGCATGTTCTTCATTAGTTTATGATAGGAGTTTCTATCTTTTTCTCCTGACATTTGCCATGGTGTCATGGTAAAAAAAAAGTAATAGCATGATTGCTTTCAAATACTGTTCCTAGCCAACTGGCCCGTTTAAAACACATTTTATGTTAAAAGTATGTCTGATCACTCGCTTGAGGATATTCTAGAATTGCTAGATTTATCTCGCTATCGGATCATTACTAATATAATAGCCCAGATCTGTCCCTCGGTAATGCTATGACGTCACCAACAATAAAACTCGCGCCATAGCACTGCGAGACGTTAAACAGCACTATTTCATTGTTAGAGAACCTAAATGTCAGTAATTTTAAATTTAAAAACTAATTGTCGTTCTAATTTCAAATTGAATAGCTCTAAAATAGTGAAATAAAATTTTCTATCGATTGATATAAAATTTATCTCGCTACGATCAATAGTCCCCGAGAAATTTTAAATTATATTAATCCTATATTTCAAATTAATTTCCGTTTTTTTATAGAAAGTAGTAAATTATGTCAGTGGTATATCATGCGCGTGATATAGTTTGGACGCCACGATGCATCTGATTATTTATTGCAATCGTGATGATATAATTTGAAAATATTTTTGGCAACGTTTGACAAGCAGAGGAGTGATTTGTTTCGATTAGAATACCGAAAAAGAATTCCTTTTAATTTTTAACTTTTGACTTACGTTTGACAAGCTGAGAATATCATGGTTATTGAATTGTAATAAAATTGTTAAACAACGAAAAATACTTCACACGGAATGTTGTTTGTTTTTTGAGTAAAGAAATATGTAAATAAAAAAAATATTTCCTGTCATAAAACATATGATTATATTATTTGTTTTCAAGCAATGTTAAACATTTCTCTCGCATATATATCTATTTAAACACGTCAAATTTGACGGGAAATCTCTCGAATGAAGAGGGAATTTGCACCCGTCATACCATGATGGGTGATTTTCTAGTTAGTTTATAATAGTTGTAGGAGTTTCTATCCTTTTCTCCTGACATTTGCCATGGTGTCATGGTAGCAAAAAAGTAATAACATGGCTGCTTTCAAATATTGTGTCTAACCAACTGACCCGTTTAAAACACATATGTTAAAAGTGAGTCTGAACAATCGCTTGAGCATTTTCCGGTTGATCAGATGATATTCTAGAATTGTCAGAATTATCTCAATATTAAATCATAGTAATAACAACCATAATACGAAGGAACTTTTGTTGTTGTTGTAGCAATGATGAGGAGGGGAAAATGGAATTCCAAGGGGTTGTTGGATTCGTGCCAGGTGGTTCAAAGTATGGAGACAAAGAGAAGAGAGGAATTTACTGCTGGACGAGGGGTCAGACGACACGGGAGAGCACGAACGATAATCAAGGAAAGATACTGCTACAAAAAATTGTTTAATTAAGTTTAAGTGTTTTCCCGAGCAATTGGAGGTGTACCAGCTAGTTGTTATATATTTCATTTATTAGATATGGATAAAATCTAGCTAAATTAGAGGAAAATAAGCCCTTCTTTCAATTTGTCAAATTTAAGGCGATATGCGACTGTTAGACCTCGAAAATTTCCGATTTTATGAAAAAATTATATATTTTTTCCAGTCTTTTCTGAAGAATTTAAAACAATCCACAATAAAAAATTCCCACAATTATGAAAGTTATGAAGGAAAATGTATCAGCTGTTCAACATAAACATTGAAAATGGTCATATCTTTATAGCTCTATATTTCAAAATGTGTTTTTTTTTATATTGAGCACACAATATCTCAAAGAACTATTAAATATTTTTACTTAATATGTATTGTGCTATGCTCTACATATTGAACCACAATTTGTGAACATATTTTTTCCAAAGCAGGTTTTTGGAGGGTAAGAAAAGTTGAAATTTTATATAATTTTAACATTTTATTTTAAATTGGTATATAAAATAGAAATTAAATTTAAATGTTAATAAATTGTGGTTCAGTTTCTTAAACAGACTGTTTGGATCACTTAGATACCCAGAATATTGTGTTTAGACCAATATTTTATCCGTAAACATGCGGACAAGGTGACTATCTCCTTTTTTCTCCAAAAATTATACCCATATTTATTACTCTCTCAAATAAATACATACCAATATAAAGGTTTGGAAATGTGTATACTATAAGAGAAAGAACAGATTTTTTTCTAGAAAAAAAGTGAGTTTGTGAATTGCATTGTTTCAGAGATATATATAATTGATTCGAATTTTCCAACCCCCCCCCCCAATTTTTTCGAGGTTTAAGAGTCGTATGTCTCCCTAAATGAGTAAATATCAAAACTTTAAGTAGTCTTGTAGAAATAAACCCGTCAAGCAACTAATATAGCTATAGATCAAATTTATAAATGTCGTAGTGGAGATTTTACCCATTGGGGACCAATGGTTTAATATTAACTATCAACACTTGATTGACTAAAATTTCTTGTAATGTTGCATCAGTACATGAATAACAAAAACGAACACGGATCTGATTGCAAAATTCAAATGCAGACCCAGAAAGCAAAAGCAAAATCTTATTGAACGGGTTTTCTCACGGAAGTGTCGACCTTGCCAACCAATCGAAGGTCAGATAACAAGGGAAAGTGTCTGGCTGGAGCATAATATCTTAATAACGTTTGATTACTTTCATTTGTAAATACCTGAGCGTTTCCCTTTCAGACCTTGGGAATCAATTCCGCGACGTGTCTGAAGATATCATCTGTGTCGAAAGGGGATGGGGAATATTTTGAAACTTCAGGCCTTCTATTTTATTTCTGAAAGCAATAAAAAAAAGGTTTGATGTGAAAACGTCTTTCCGTTCGCTACAGTGAAAGTCGGTCGAACTTTCTTGTGCAGGAATGGCGCTAGAGTTTGCCCGACAGGGGGACACCGTCTCCCCGACAAGGGGCACGACCTGCTGTATGGGGGGACGAGTGTAATGAAATTGGTCTCAAATTTTCGCCAGATTATTATTTATCAACTACAGTTGAATACCCCGTACAAAAATTTTCCCCGATGGGGGTTGGCACAGCCTCCATGACGGGGGGGTGGCTCTGCCCCCCAGTCCCCCCTCTGGCGCCACCCCTGTTCTTGTGTGACAAAATACAGTCAGATTTGAATCGCTAATAACTACGAGACTAATAATGCGAAAAGAATGGTTGACCAACACAACGGATAGATTATGTCTATAAGAGTTTGTCGCATAATATTTGTTTTGCCTGTGAAGTCATCGTACCAGTGTAGGCGCATGCGCGTGATTTTTATGAATTAGCTTTAAGTAAGGTTATAAATAAGTGTAGCGTGGAAACGCGTTTAGCTAGGAGGTTGATTCTGGTGTCATTTTAAAGAGCTTGGGGAGTATTACTAGGATCCAAAGTGAGACAATAAAAATATTTATCAGAACATAAGCAAAAGTGGATATTAAACTGAAAATTTCAGAGAAATTAAATTGAAAGCTCAGCATGTTTTTTTTATTATAACATGCAGAGTTTTCTTTCGAATTGTTCGGAACTTACAGGGTACTTGACAATACGTAAAAGAAACCCATACTACTGTTTTAGCTAATCTATTAAAATTAAAAATTAAACTACAACTGAACCCAGAAAGTCGCCAGGATATATGATGAAACCAGCGGGAGTGGTCTCCCCTAAACTTTCTCGTATACTTTCCCAAAAAGGTGCTGTTTCCCTTCCCCCCGCGTGAATAAAAAAATTCGAACCTACTGTAACCCAGAATCCAATGACTATCAGAAGGTTCCCATTGTAGATTATAGAGATTGTAAAATATTTACGTAAAGAATCAAATTCAAAGAGATGCGTAGCGATTAGATGCGAACCGATTTTCCACTCTTACCGTCTCAAGGACAAAGTGGTGTAATCCTTCCTTTACAATCAATATATTGAACAATGATGTATACGCTGCAAAATATTTAAATACAGTTCAAGTTCTTTAAGAGGGTAATTCCTTCATAACATGTTTGATCAAGATCAATTATGAAAGCACAATCAAAATTAAATAGGATGTATAGAACCATCATAGCATACTTATAGGAAAATGTAGTTCATGCAAGCTAGAATAATAAAAGAGGCCAAATAAACTTCCGTCGCAAGTTAACCAAAGTTAGAACCACGCGTGGTTTGAAGGATAAAACAAATAAAATCCTCTGCGCATTTTTTTGCGCAACAGGACCTGGCGAGACGCCCTATATGTTTGTTTCCTTACAAAATCTCGCCGCCAGAATTGGTTTTTGACAAACTGCCAAATTTTCGGAGTGTCCATCTTTGCACAGGCATTACCAGAACGCATGCGCATGGAGTTCAACAAGTATGCGATTATACAGGCCGACAGACAGTCAACACTTTCAAGGATTTGGCCCAAAATTTTTTACGGACCTACATTCATGACGATAAAACTGTGTACCAAATTTTATCCATCTAGCTATTCAAGTTTTTGAGTTACAGTGTTCACATGACTTCGGACATACAGACAGACAGACTTCCCGTGGACGGATTTTGTCCAAAATTTGAGAGAAACCTACAAATTATGTTTAAAGACCACATATCAAATTTCATCCCCGTATCTCTAATAGTTTTCGAGTTATCGTGTTCACAGACACACAGACATAATTCCAAAATTGTGTTTTTCGGTCTCAGGGAGGTCTAAAACGTGGATATTCGTCAAAATCTCGAGTTCGAATTTTTTGGCGATTACAATACTTT
>BGPR01053922.1:0-10310 GCA_013235015.1 Araneus ventricosus | reverse complement strand
ATTTTTCATCTTTAATGGGTAAAGAAATTATAAGAAATAAATTGTTGCCAATTTCTATATTTATAAATTCAACGTATTCAATTATATTTATAAATTCAAAAATGACATTTCCGATAGTGGTACGTTAACATGAAGATTGCTACTTTCGCAAAACTTATTTGTATGTATTCCTAGACTGAGAATTTACTAACCAAAGGAAGCATTTTAGGTGTTATCGTACATATACTGAAAGTAATTTACTTTTGAGATACAATTTATTTGTTATATTTTGCAGCGCATCATTAGAAGGAAAGATAAAGTTATAAACTTTCGAAAGATAAATATTTTTTTAAAACTTGAATCTTCGAATAGTAATCATCGCGAATGGAATTTTAATTATGCATTTTATTTATAAGTGTGTATTGTATTCAACATATTAAACCTTTATAAAATTCAATAAAACTATTCGAAGATTCAAGCTTAAAAAATATCAATTGTAGAAAAACCCTCATTATTTTGTTTCGCTTAGAGACCAACAGAAATTCTCCTCGTTGCCATGTCGAGAAATCTTAAAAATAAAACTCAACTGACTTTAAATTAATTTCTCAGAAGACGTTTAAAATTAAAAAGAATTAATATAAATTAAAGATTATGATTCTAAAAGTTTTAGAAATATTTAATTTGCATGTGTGTCAATCATTTATTTGCGTTAGGTCAAAATTAAATATACTACTTCCTTCCTTGGTTTTTTCAATCTATGTCGTCAATTTTGTTGCGTTTTAATGTCTATTATAGTTTTGTTTTTCTTTCAATTGTTTTAATATCTTTAAATATACTAAGCTATTTTAACGATAGAAAGCTACTATTTATTTGTTTAGTTTAGCTTAGTTATATTAGTTAGGGATATTTTGTTGGGGAGACCTCGTCATTTTGAGACGTGGTAAGTCGACGGGGACGATTCCTAAGGCCACTTTCCCCCCTCTCCAAATTTCAGCACTACACCAGCGGGAAGATGTTTGACCCTCGTAACAAAGTTAACATATACTAGGCTAAAATTTACGGCGGTTCTTCCGTGGAATCTAGACTCGCACCCGCAATCCTCCGGTCAAGAAGCTGAGACTCTTCCACGATATAAACCTTTGGGTATTGAATGAATGAACCCTTCGAGGTCGACTGTCACACGGGCGTACCAGCTGCTTGGCGCATTCTCTTCCGACTGTCACAAATATGTGCCGGCTATTGTGGCTTTTAGCTACCGACTGTCACGTTGGCGTGACACCAGCTTTAGTGCAATTAGGCTTAACTAGAAAAAGTGCGCCACCCTGAGCAGCCACTTGCATTAGGGAACGTCGGCCAGTCCTCAGAGTATTAAAGATGGACATTTTAATGAGCAAGATAAAAATCATTTCAGACAATATCGAAACCGCTCGTCAGTTAAACTAATATGAACGAAAACTACAGGGTATTTAAATAATAATAAAAGTTTCTATTCCAGAAAATCGTATATGCTTATGCTAGTGTAGTGATAAGATGCTTTCTAAAGTTTCACTAGAATAAAGGAAACCATGTTAAAAGCGAATAGTTATTGTACAATTTCGTGACAGAGATAGAATAATGACAAGAAAATCAATCGAAATGTGAAATATGAACATATCTATAACAAAAGAATTTATAATGTGATTTTTCTGAAAAGAAAATTCCCTTTATTAAGTTATAGTTCGTTTCACATGCAAATCTCAAATTTAAACGGAATTAAAAAAAGGAGTTTGATTTTATAACAGCAAAGCAGTTAAGAAAGAAAAAAGTCAATTCAATTGAGGTTTTGTTAAGCATTGTATTTTTGTGCTTAATAAAACCATTATCTGGATACATAGCGGAAATTTCAATGTCAAAATTAATTCAGATATAAAATTTTAAAAAAGACACCTTTGAATAACATTCAAAAGAAAATATCCGAATCATTTTTTATTCAAATATTTAGAATACAGAAACAAATAAATTGAATTATTCAGATCTTGATAACAAAAAGAAAAGAAAAGACTTTGGTCAATAACTAGTATGTGTCATATGAAATAGAATATTTATAAATTTGCAGTTGTCCTATTCTATATTGAGCCATTTATTCCAGTTTTCAGTGGTAATCATTGTAGAATTATTCCGCTGCTCTCTGACGGTGCAATACCAGATAATAAATTATTTGGGGAGATAGATTTTCATATTTATATATCATACAAATGATTTAATAACTGAGTTTCTTTCTATGCATTGTTACTTTTATTCCTCAATGATATTTTTAAACGATGAAAGCTCTCTAATAATTCTAGAAAATTTCATAGGGACCTAATAGCATTGTCTTCAAGGCATCATTCCACTTCCCACGGTTCAAACCTCGAGTATTTGTTTTACCACCGTATGCGACAGAACTCAAATCGTCCAAATCATCACAATCTAGGTTGAGATCAAAATTGTCAGGTATTGAAGATTTCGGATTTTTGAACCGTGCGATCGGTCAAAAAATTCTATCACTGATGTTTAAAATTTCATTAAAAAGTTCATCAGTGCTCACAGTTTAGGAAACCAGAAGAAAAGATTTCGGTACAGAAGATTTTGAGAGTGCTGACCGTGCGTTTCTAAAGTGTTCAATAATTATCCACACACCTTCTTCTCCAAATATAACAAAACTCGGTGAATATTGTAGATCAAGGCGCTCAACAAGACCCAAGGTAATTGAAAATCATTGTATATCAGGAAAAAAGGACTTTCAAATCAGATTTGCCGTTATTGTTTGACACCTTTCCCAAGCACTGAGTTAGACCAGTTACTTTCAACAGTGTGCTATAAAAAATTTAATGCGTATTAAATTGAGCTTTAGAGAAGCAAGAAAATGAAAGCATAAAGATGTATAAAAGCCTAATGAAACGAAACTTTAAGAAGGTAAAAATCCAGGTGCAATCACAAAAACATTTATGTTACAGAAAAAAAAGGGAAGAAGAATTTCCAGCACTGAAGCAGTTAAAGAACAAGATGAAAAGATTTCTGTCATAAAAGAATTTCAAACAATTTTTATTCTTTTTCAAGTCTTCGGTATTGAAATAAACAAAAGCTTAAAGGAGAGAAAGAGTCGTTTTTCAGACAGTCAGAGAAATCAGCAAAATGCTTCTAAAACAAAGCAATGGGGAAAATATTTTGCATTTACGATTTTTTCAGGAAAAATTCTGTCTCACGTCTTTAGGTTTATATTCTTTTCTGATTTGAAAAATCAGATAACAAATTTATTGTTAACCCTCATACTTCAATTGTGTTATTTTTCTGTTTACAGAAAGCGATTGTCATTATATCGAATGATCCAAATTTTGAATCACACTTTTAAAAAGTGTAAAGCTGTTATCTTCAAAAAAGTAAAATATATTTTACTCATTTATTTTATATTCACTCAAAGTGTGGTGTTTGCTGGAAACATATTTCGCTGTTTTAGCGACAAGAAAACTGATATAGTGAACGAGGAAATCTTTCGACGAAATTTATACGAAAAGTTGCTGAAAATTAAGCCTTTTTATTCGATTGCAGTAGCAGATGCTTTCGAAATATTATTTTATTTTGTTACCGGCACAGTACTCCTTCTTTTTATAATTTATCAGAGTCTCTTCTGCATATATATACAAAGTATATACAAACACATAACCATCCGAATTAACCAGTGTAGTTCTGTTGAAGACTACAAAAGCACTCTTCAGATCTACGAAGGATGTGAGAAATGCATGTCTTGTATGAATGGCGAATTTTCGCTTTCTGGTTTTGTTTCTATTTTTGTTGCTATGATGTCATTGTTTTGGAGCGGATACAAATTGGGCTTTCCGTCAGCCAAATCAAATGCTTATTTGGTCTGTTGGACAATCACAGGCCTTTCGTCCCTGTCATTTCTAATGCTCTTTATGGTACCAGCCAGCTTTACAAATGAAATGGCAAAAACAACCAGAAAGATACTTCAACATGCTCTATTCCAAGACAGTAAACGCTATAAAGAGTTAAAATTTATTTTTAAAAAGAATTTCTTGCAAGAGAACAACCTTACTTTAGGGAATATTTATATTATAAATAGATCTCTGATAATCGCTTGTATAGGCACATTGATAACTTACGGTATTTTATTTGCCACGTTAGGAAAATAGTTTTTTCTTCTTCAAGAGCGTTTGCTATTCGCTAGATGTGGCGCTTTAATTGGAGAATGGCATCCATTCTTTATCTGACACTCCTGTCGACAGTTTCAAATTATCACAAGTATTTCATGCATCGATTGTAATTCTGAAATATCTTATTGCATTCTCACATTGCTGAAGCTGCATCACGAATTAGATATTGGCGAGAGTTTGAAAGTATGAAATTACGTCCTCATATTAATTTTCGAATGACGTTAAATACCTAGATATAGATACTGAAGATTAATTGCATCTAAGTGATTCGTTTCGATAAGGAAAAGAACTCATGACCTGCGAATTTGAGACATGCATACCTTACGACACTGACTATCCAAATAAGAAACTCCAGAAAATTTGACAAAAATCATTGGTAAATAAACGAGAAAACAGAATTAGGATTATCTGAATATAAACGAATATATTTATAACATCACTTCAAGTCCCCGTATCTAGAATCTTAATGATTATTTGTAAAAGAATATAGAAAACAAATAGGTCGCTCTCGTAATGTTTTCCTTTGTATCTCACATTTACTTGATATTTTAATTTTGCACTGGGCCGTTAGATGTTCTTCAAAAAAATTGAACACCGTATAATTCTAGGCAAATTTGTGCCAAAATATGAATTAAAATACACATAATTTTATCTTATCTTTCATTCAAGCAGGGAAGGCATTGCTCCCACAACTGCAGAACCATCTGGCGGAATGAATTGTAAACTATGCATCTAGTTTATTCTGGTTGCCTGACAGAAAATTTCAGGTTTCATTGCCACCCTTTCTGCTCAAAGGGAAAAGTTCCTTTTTGCTCTCAAAAATGCAATCATTATTTTGCCAAATTTTTTGTAATACTAAATAGAAGAAAGCAGAAAGAATTTTCGTATATTAGAATTTAGCTGATAAGCATGCTAAGAGAATTGGAAAAGATTAATGGAAAATTCTATTTATGGGTATTCATTTTATTAAAATTACATTTAATATTAAATTTAAAGTGATACACTGACCAAATCTGGCATATTTATCCAGCAACCACAGTTGTACGTGTTATTTTATCTTTCTATGCTATCTGAAGTATTTAAGGTATCCGACTTGTTTTAAAAACGTCGTTTTTGATGAAATTATTAAAACATTTTTATGACTTAATTTTGTAGCCTGTTTAACCAGCTTTCTAAAACTGTCTCACTTTTTACTCTACGTAAATTACAAATGGAGTTACATCTGTTTTATTACCGAACTGTAAGCATTAATATATGCTGCATGAAAACTTTAAATGTGTTTTCTGAGAAATGATATTTTTGAGGAAAACTGTCGACCGTAACAGTGATTTCTCAAAACGTTATTCAAGTATTGATATGAAATTTTCTGAGATTGTTTTTTGTAATATGCTTGATGTTTTCCACTAAAAACTAAGGTCAATTTTAAAATCAAGTATTACTTTTAAGTTCTTAAATATAAACGAAAAGCATTTTAATTGAAAAATTACCAGTTTAGTAACTATGTTCAGCTATATCTCAAAACCATTTTGAAGTACAAAAAATATTTTAGAGCATAACAAGGATAACTGTCATAAAAATGTACTCCTGCAAGGATTTATGCATATTTAGAATATGATTTTGTCTATGACTGTTAGCGTAAGGCAAATATTTCAATCATTTTTCTTCAAATTTCTCAGTTTTTTTAAAAAATATTATTTTGAAAGCCTAATTTTACACTATTTTCATAGTTTTAAAACATATGCAGTTGAAAAATAACATTAAACCAGCGGGAGTGGTCTCCCCTAAACTTTCTCGTATACTTTCTAAGTGGAGATTCGTAGTGGAGATACTTCCTCTTTGTATACTTCGTATACGAGAAAGTAAAACAAAAAAAACAAACAAACCTGATATCAAATATCTGTTGCCACGTTTCAAAAAAATATTACTTTGAAGCAGTCGCGATGAAATAGGCAATGCAATGAATACTAAAGCGAAAATTCTGCTTTGGAATTGAATTACCAAGAAAACAATTTATACTACCACAACCGTAACAATTGCAAAAGCCCGTGAATAAAAGATTTGCTGAAATAATGAGATCGGTTTGATTTACAACAATAAAAATAATTGTTAACAATTGATGCTTGAAAACATTATTTATTGTTGTAAATAAAATTTACAACAATAACAGATTGCTACCAATACGCATGCGCATCAGAATCGGATCAAAAGAAATTGAATATGCAATTTGAACGCCTCTTTTTGACGGATTTGGCCCAAACTTTTATACGGACCTACATTCATAACGATAAAACTGTGTACCAAATTTTATCCATTTAGCTATTCAAGTTTTTGAGTTATAGCGTTCACATGACCGCGGACATACAAATAGACAGACTTCCCGTTGACAGATTTTGTCCAAAATTTGATAGAAACCTACAAATTATGTTTAAAGACCACATATCAAATTTCATCCCCGTAGCTCTAATAGTTTTTGAGTTATCGTGTTCACAGACAGACACACACACAGACACACACACAGACAGACATACAGACATAATTCCAAAATTGTGTTTTTCGGACACAGGGAGGTCTAAAACGTGGAGATCCGTCAAAATCTCGAGTTCGAATTTTTTGACGATTACAATACTTTCTCTTTGTATACTTCGTATACGAGAAAGTAAAAATATATATAAATTATTTTTCAAAAAAGTGTCTCCGAACACAGTCGGATACCTTAAATATATTAAACATCAAACAATATCTGTTGTAATATTATAAGTATAATCCATAAAACAGGGGCGGTTCTTTCATTACACATTTTTATTGTTTAACTGGAATTCTTTCATGTTTGTAAAGACTGAATTTTTAAAACGAATTTTCACTCATTTCTTGGTGCACTAGAGTTTCAAAATTCCGTACAATTCTGTGTCCGAAATGACGGTACAATCTTTTTTTTATTTTCAAAACTTAATTATCAGCAAATCGATTAATTTTCATTCAGTTTCTGTTTCATATTACTGGCGACATATGGTGAGGATTACATATAGACATTTCAAGCATCCTGCTTTTTGAGAATACAGTTGTCAGTCGAAATTAAAAATGTATGACATATGTTTCTTCATAATATCAAAAGTTTTCTACCAGTGCAGATCATGTAACTAACCCTTCTATTCCATTAGTAATTACAATAGTTAATTCTTTAAACTCGATGGAAAAATTCCATATGTTAGCGAAGTTCATAGGGACATAATAATTAGTGCTCTGTTCAAACTGTTGCAAAAGAAGAAAAAAACATCTTTAACACAAAGTTAAGATGTTCTTAGGTTTAAAATCTTCCCTTAGTAAAAGTTCCTGTTCCTGCTGATGCTTCGATATCGATAACAGTAATAGTAATATAATAATCATAACATTGTTTTCATGCTATTTCCCCAAAGTAGCTAGTAAAACTCCATAAGTTAATAGTGTTCCCAAGGATGCAATAATTAGTGACCTGTTTAAAATGTAGGCTTTCCACAAGGTTAAATTGTTCTTATGTTTCAAATTCTTCTTTAGGAAAAGTTTCAGTTCTCGCCGATGAGTGGAATGTCGATAAGGCAAACTCTGAACAATACTTCTAGCTTCGTCTGCTATTTCGTTCGCTACACAACCATGAATCATTAATATAAGTTGAAATAATAAAATAAAACTCCCTAAAATTATAAGATACGGAATATGCTTGCTAGTTAGAGATGTCTCAAATGCAACTTTGTATACACTCCAGAATATGGTAACCATATTAAAAATAGAATAAAGAAAGGCAAGAAATGAAAAGTTATTATCAATGTATGTCATGTGATGTTCTATTCTTCCATAAATTGAAAGCAAATTCATAATTTTTTCTAATGAACAGTGAATATTTATTTGCTTGAGAAAATTCTGGTAAAGGATTGTTATGTATCTACAAGAGAAACAATAGAAGTTCATAAACAAAAACGGAGGAAAATTTGAAATAAAATAGGATAGTCCAAGAAAAATTCGTAGAGCCCAAGAACAGTAGACAGTGTGACTTTGATGACAGAATTTCATCACTACACTTGCTTTGCTTAATGCTTCTTGCATTTTTGTCTCATCATACTCTGTGAAAGAGAGTATGATATTGAATACACATAAGCAGGTCTGAAAAATATAAAAGTACATGAAATACAAGTTTTCAGTTTTATGAAAGCTACTTGTAGGAAACATGTCGAATGCCTGATTGAGATCTTTTGCCATTTTCATTATTGCCATACGCTTTTTATTCATCAATAAAAAAATCAAAATAATTAAAAAATTCGATGTAATTTGTGTATATTGATCCTTTTTGTCTGATGAAATTAAAAATAATACTACCAGCAGCTCTACAAATAAAATGACAACTACCAAGTACTTTGCACATGTATTCCAATTGAACTTTGAAGTATTTTTAGCATCTTTTAAATTATGTTTTTCTTTATCAATGCTATTTTTAATTTCAATTCCAAAAATTTGAAAAAAAACTAAGTGAAAGCTAAATTCCCTCAGAATAGAGATTTTGGTAATTTTCTTCTCTTTCATTCCTGGTTTAGTTGATATCACAATTTCTCTATTAGAGGGTGTTGAAAATTCTCTTATTGCATGTTGCTGCTCTTCGTAGTTTTTGTATGATGTTTTTGCCATTTTCTTCTCAAATTCGATTGCTGTAAAAATTTGTAATGCAATTATTTTTTCCAAAAAAATAAATGAAAAAATTTTATGTCTTTCTTTCACAAATTGGTCTACACTAAAATTAGAAATTAACCTAAAATTATATGAAACTAACCTTCATGAAGAGAAGTTTCAGTGTAATACTAGCTCAAATGTAATCATCATTGTTGTAATGGTAACCATGGAAATCCGATTCTTGATAATGTAGACAAAATATGAAAAAAAAGGAATCAAATCATTTCTTACAATTTCATAAACTATTAAAAATGACAAAAAATCAATATTTAGACAGCTATTCTTGAAAGTTGTTATGAATGCTCTCTTAGTGCTTTGAAAAAAGAATAATGTTTACTAACGTTAAAAGATAATTATCAATAAGGTGTCGTAAATGTTATTTCGCAACATTTAAGAACTTTTAAGCAAATTATTTGGCTTTGTCATGGAAACAGACTAGATTTCATGTTTCCAACGAATAGTTTGAAAACCAGAGACATCTTAGAAGTACGAAAATTTGTTTTGCTGTCACCTAACATGTTATTAGAAAAGCATATTGCCAAAAATGATTTTTAAATTTTTTTTGAATATTTACATATAGATTCTATTTTGGAAATAGTACGAAAAATTCCTAAGAATATTCAGTAATGAAATATTAGAGAAGATTATACTTATTCAGTTATCTAAACAAAGTTTAAATTCATATTAAAAGCATGCTTAATAGAATTTTGATATAATAGGAATTTTCGTGTATAATAGGAAACTTCCCAACGTATAAACACCATGTCACTTACGATGTCTCTCTTTAGGAGGTACTAGCTGCGTAGTAAGTTTTTTAAAACTTTAAAAACTCATTAGAGAGAAACAACTTAAAAATCCATCCATCCTTCTTCTTAAAAAATTACTATCTGCACGAATGGTATCAGGGAGAGATATGTAATAAAATAAATTCTAATGTAATAACATAAGTGAATTTTTTTCTCCTGCTGCAGCTATTTAATGGCAAAATGAAGCTTTAAACAATTTCATACAAATGGAATCATCCTTTAACGCAAATAATGCATCCTTCCAGTGTTCCTTAAACATTGATAGACTATCGATACTACCGAAGCCAAATCGATAGTATAGGGTTTTTGGAACTATCGACTGAAACAATCGATAGTGTCGACTTTCTCAAAAGTATCCATACTATCGATAGTATCCGTAGTTTTCTCCCGTGCAATACTATCGATAGGCTCATTTTCTGTCGATAGTTTAAAACTATAGACTGGAACTAGCTTCAAAACTATCGACTGGAACTATCGATAGTTTCTAAACTATCGACTGAAAATGCGCCAATCGATAGTATTGACCGGGGGAAAACCATCGATAGTATCGATTGTTTTGAAACTATTGATACTATCGATAGTTTGGAAAAACTATCGGCTGCATTATTGATAGTTGATCTATCGATGTTTAAGGAACACT
>BGPR01053921.1:0-10310 GCA_013235015.1 Araneus ventricosus | reverse complement strand
CATAGGAAAGTAATAAAAAATATAATTCAAATTAAGGCAGATTTCATACTTTATACTATTTCTTTTTATTTCTTTCTTAATAAATATATAAATTTAGTTAGTTTAGAAATCACATAATTTCTATTTAGAAATTATATAATTTCGAAATTATTTCTTGGGTCTTCAGAACGAATAATTCTCATAACATTCTATGGTAAATCAACGAACTTTTAACGAATTATTTGGGTGATGAAGATCATCTATGAACCGATTATGATCATTACCCTATACTTATAAAAATACTACAAAGTGGGTGCACTTTGTAATATTTTTAAAAATTCATATAAAGAGAAATAACGATCAATATGATTCTATTGAATCGGAATTTCATACTTCATGCCACTTTTCCTGTACACAGATGAATTTTTTCCTTATTTTTTAAAGTCTAGGGTCGAAGAATTTTTCTAGTACTTTTTTTTCCAAAAAAAAAGAAAAAAAAATTTCCTTCTGTTGGAATTGGCCCGAGGACATGCGTCGGTCTCCTCTTTCGACGGGAATACACATCGGTTGTTTCTTTCAACTAACGTTCTTCAATTTTTTTCTTTCACTTTTTTCCACTCTTTCAGTTGGGAATCGTTGATTAATTTCATTTATCAACAATGAATCTTACTCAAAAAACCCACCGCGCACTGAAAAAAGTTTTTGCATGGGAAATCCTTTTGATTTTATTCAAAATAAAGTATCTTTATTTAATATGTAGCTCCAGGTGATATACTTTTCAATTTTCTGATTTAACTTTGCTATGAATGTGAATTAAATTTTGTCCTTCTAGTTAAACTTGTTTTTACCAACGTTATGAGATGATAAAGGTTTTCTTGGTTTGTGACTATAGAAATAGAAAATGTATAAATAAACATTTTCAAGGTGTAGAATAATTCAGTTACTTTTCAAAGATTGAGGTCGGATAAAATGATTAGCATTTGAAAGAAAATGCCTTTCAAATATTTTTTATAAAAAATATCCGACGATTTTTTGGTTTATTTTGATATGATAAGGAACTGATTTGAAGCTTAATTAGTTTAATTGTGAAATTCGTAATTATGCAGTAAGGTTGGATAGTGAAGATCATGCGTGAATCGGAACTCTACTCTCCAAATTTTTGTATAGCAATGTGGGATCGGAAATGAAAGTTGAAAAAACAAGAAATGCTGAAGAAATGAAAAGAAGCTTTTTATTTACATCATTGTGCGAAAATTGGGCTAAAAATGGTTTGGTACAGTTAAATGCTGGCAAGTCCACGTCCAACCATTAAGGGGAATTGGAACCCTAAGTCCGTTAACCCTAACCATGTTACTTCGATGCACCTTTTCTCAAAATATGTTATAGATACGTGTTTGAAATTTTTTTATACAAGTAAAGAGCATCTTTCTCATTATACTAAAATGATTTTTTTTAAAAACTCAAAAATTATTTTCTACAATTTTTTTTGTGTCAAAACAAAAAATGTTAAATTGGCCACTTCGATGTACATTTTCTCAAAATCTATTATAGATACATGTTTGAAATTTTTTATAGAAGTAAAGTATACCTTTCTCATTATATTGAAATGAGTCTTTGGTTAATTTTTAATTTTTTATAAATTTACAAAACATTTAATTAGACATAGTGAAATTTTATCCTATTTTGACACAAAAAAATGTAAAAAATACAGTTTTGAGTTTTTTTAAAAAGCTCATTTCAGCATAACGAGAAAAGTGTACTTTACTAGTATAAAAAGTTTCAAACATGTATCTATAATAGATTTTGAGAAAAGGTACATCGAAGTATCAGGGTTAGGGTTAACGGACTTATGGTTCCAACTTCCCTTAACGGTGATAAATCCCTGGAAGTGTCGATGCAATGATTGCTGTATATTGGCACTGATCTACGAGACTCCAACTAATTCTGATGAGGACCTCATTGTAAGACTTTCAGTCCCTTCTGCAACTGTTCGTAAAACACCTGTTATCTTCGTAAGGGTGCGCCAATCACTAATTAGACACCGCCAGGCCTGTACTGGTGCTGGTGGTGGCACATTTAAGCACTTGCTGTAATTGTTAAGTAAATAAAAGTTTTTTTTCATTTCCTCAGCATTTCTCATTTCAATTCTGACCTCACATTGTTATACAAAAATTACTTCTTCATGTGTTTTTCACCTTTCCTTTAAAATTGGTCCATGAGTTCAGGGGCACCCTTATACTACCTTCCTGAAAATAATATGTGTAATCTAAATTCCATTTTACTAACATTTTGCGTTAGCAAATGTTGCTAAATTTATTTCTTGTCCTCTGTTGACGAATCAGAATTATAACAGTAAGCAGGCTTCAGCAAATGTTATAAAAGATAACCCAACTTATTGATAGTAACATTTGGAATCTGAATTACAATATGCTCCGCTAAAATAAGCCTAAAGATTTATTGCCTATATAAAGAATTTGAAGTCAAAGATAAGTTTTATAAGGAGACTATTATATTGCATCTATATGCAGCCTACAGTAATTCAGTCCAAGCCGGTTTAGAAATTATGACAACTCTTACGAAAAAGAATCAACCAGATGCAACTAAAAATAGCAACCTTCAAAATGTTGAAGGTTTCGTTCAAAAATAGAGAAATAAATCGATTTGTTTTTAAGATACGCGAGTCTTACAATTTACAAGTAGACCATTATATTTCATGTAAATTCGGTCAACTACAGCCCAATTCTGTTATGATGAATAAACATTTTTGAATACACCACGTTTCTATTTCTTTAAATACCAGAGGGGTCTGAAAATTATAACATCTCTTTTGACACAGAACCGAGAAGATACACTTAAAAATTCCAACCCTAAAAACGTGGGAGGTTTCATTTAAAAATAAAGAAATAGGTACATGCATTTTTAAAATTCCTGGGTCTTAACGTTCCACTTGCCCAGCATCAAATTTAGAACTTAACGCCTGCATAAATTCACAACTTTACCGAGACTCGAAAATTTGAGTCGGAATTCCCCCTCGAAGAAACCAACCCCTTCTAAAAATCTTATTATCTAACAAGCTGCATCCGCGAAATATTCGTGCGCGCCCAGAGGAGTTAAAATCTGCAAAAGCGTTAAAATTTCAGAGAATTTCTCGCAAGGCCACGACTTTTACGCGCCTCGCACTCGAATGTACATAATTCAACTTAATGAAGTCGACCTTTTATACTTCAAAGAATATGCGGGTGCGAACGCGGGGGTCTTCACGGCCAGATCTCACGTCTGCTCTCTTAGAGAGAAAATTACTTCAAATTCAATTTGGAAACTGTGATTCTCATAAATGTAAGCCCCGGTGATTGAATTACTTTACGTGACATTTCGTTCCTGGACATTTTCAAGATTCATGCACACACAGAACCTTCCTCTGCACAGATCTTCTCACTAGGTGGGAGAAATAAGAATTTAATAATTTTATTTAATGTAAATTTTCAAGTTTTTATCATTAATAGTGAAGGAAATTTTGTCATCTGCAATGAAGTAACGATGAAAGATGTCGAAAAGTATGAATGAATTTAGAGGACATTTCGTTCTTGTGAATTTTTAAGATTCATATATAGAGCCTTTAATTCACAGATGTGAAGGTTACGCGGTTGAAATAGCAATTTGATTTTATTTAATGTAAATGTTCATATTTTTATCATTTATAATGGTGAGATGATGAAAAATGTCGAAAAGTATGTTATGTAATATATGAAAATTATATTATGTAATTATTTTACGTGACATTTCGCAGTTTCAAGCTTCATATATAGAACCTTCAATTCACAGATCTGTTAACTACGCGGTTGAAATAGCAATTTGATTTGATTTAATGTTCATCTTTTTATCATTTATATTGGACAGATGATGAAAAATATCTAAAAGTATGTTATGTGATAAAAAATAATTTAAATTAAGTATAAGAGTGGAAATGCTGCTGAATGATTTTTTTTCAAGATATGATTACATTAAAAAAATCATTAGGATCATTTTAAAAGTATTTTCACCAAATAGAAGAATCACCGTTATATAACATCTATCGCTGTAATAAAAAAAATCCCTTATGGATTATTGTCATGAAGAAAGTTAGCTTTTGTAAAACAATTAGATTTCTTTACAATAGAAAAACACGAAGCAAAACAAACGCACACCCACTAACACGGAAATAGTAATCAATAATATATAAAGATCTAAAGCATATTGTTGTATCGGTTATAATTCACTGCCTTCTCCTTTTTATGGTAGTGGCGCTACTAGAGCCATCCGGGGTTTTCCCATGATGCCTCTCTCTTTTTTTCTTCTGTGTACTTGTCTTGTGTTGTTGTTCTGTGTCTTGCGTCTTGTACCTTTTAATGTACTGCGTCGTGGAACTTATCCATCTAATAAAAATGGTTCATGAAATTGAATTAATTCTTCAACAGCGGCATTCCATATAAGCATGAGTCTCGTCTCTCTACATTGTTAAATTTATACATCACGTCGAAGCTTCTCGAAGTTTCTAAAGGGATATTTTTTCAAAATATTGCCAGTAAATTTTCAGTTGCTTAAATAAACCAATGACAAGAATAGTACAACCTCGTCTTACGACCCTGACAGGTGTAGTGCAAGTCCGTTCTGAATTGAAACAAAAACGCTGTAATCGGTGTAGATCTTGATGAACTTTAATGAAGCAATGAAGTAGGGGGAGTTGGGATAGATTGATACACGGGAACATTGATACAGTCTGTAAATTTTGATGATTGGAATGGCTCAAGATGTTCATATCCCCATATAAATGCCACCGTAACCCGTAGCACACGGTATATTTTTCGTCCATGTTAAGTCAAAAGTTAATTTACAAATGAATCAAACCGCTAATCTTCTCGTCTAAGTAAAATTTACTCTAAGTATGTGTTGTGTGATTTCTTTAACTATTTACGTTTTCCTGTCAGGTAATCTATTCCAAAGGCAGGAAAAGCATTTATTTTTCTGAAATATATTAATTTTTGAGGTTGTTTAGCATTGATTTTTCGTGGCCGCTTGTTTTAAGTAATAAAGGCTCTTGGGGCACATTGATACACTTCTTCTGTGTGTATCAATATAACTTAACAGCAACTACTTTTCAAAATCGTCTTCAGAAATAAAAAAAAAGAACTATCTAAGCGAAACACGCATTCAAGTATTTGTTTAAACAATGAAAACGATTTCAATTTCATTACAAAAAGGAAAGGTATTGTTGTAAATTAAGTTTAAAATATTTTTTTACGATTTTATAAAAATTGGAGAAAAAATTTCACTGACACTTAATTAATATCATCGAAAAGATGGCGCTCTACTCTTTTTCTCACCAGGCTAATTTTTTTTCTTCTTTCTTCCTTCCTGTTTGGTTTTGCATTTGTTTAGGGTGGACTCCTAAAATGGCTAGGTAAGGTTGGATATTTTTTATTTTTTAAGAGTATTATTTTCACTTTTATTTCGGAAGGATGTTCTTTTCCATTCCACTTTTGGACTCTTTGGGTCAAAATTTGGGCTATTTTTGACTGAAGTCCTTCCCTTATACAGAAAAAAGTCCGTTTTGAAACCCTGCTTCTTCGGTTTGACCCCTGACGACGTACGAGAATGGGGTTTCCGCCATTTTGTTGTCTTGCTATAAATTTATAAGATGATATAATTGATGATACAACAGAAAACAATACTCAATACTAAGATTGCATACATGAACTTGGTAAATACTTTCAGATAATTTGTTCATTGTAATCGTCTGCATTTGTGATTTTATATATGTAATTTGCAAGATACTGCTTTAACGGCATAACTTAACTCAATTTTATGGAATGCTTATTATATTATACATTAAGTAGCTTTTCATTCTATAGAATTGTTTTTTTGTTCTGTCTGTAAATAGTTTAATTTTTCTCCGTTAGGCTTAATTATATGATAAATTGCGGTACATTAATTCACTTTCAAGATTTCAGCCATGTATTTTTAAACACTTTAAATATCTTTCTCTTTCGCGCATTTTGTTGAAGATGAGACATATTATTTTCTTATTTTCAGAATCCTTTATTTTTAATCTGCATTATCATTAAATATTTAGAATTCCTTTTTCTAGAAAAACCGTTTTCCATTGTTGAATATTATAATGTTGTTTGAATGAATGTTACAAAGCTATAAAGTCGTTTCCCTGAGATGCTAGACTTGGCGACAAACTTGGCGACTTGGCGATAAATTTGGCGAACTTGGCGACAAACTTGGCGACCATTTTGGCGACTTGGCGGCAAAGTTGGCGACCTTGGCAACAAAGGGAATTTTCTAGAAGGACCTCAAACTTTCCACCTATTTCTACTGCTTTCATGAACTTTCTAGAGATTACGTCACTTCCTACATAATGATGTCACTTCCTGTTGAAAAGTATAAAGGCAAGCTCTCAAGCCAAGAAGAGTTAGTTGGAATTTGACCTGCAAGCAAGCTGGTGAGTTAACAAGAAACCTTTGAGCATTGTGTTGAGATTTATTGGTAGTCTCTGTTTTGAATTTTTACTAGTGCTGTGTTAATACTTGTGCTACGTTTCTTTGCTTGAGAATATTTGTAAAATAAAGAGCTTTATTTTTGTAATCCTGCTTATTGGACTGCATTTACGTACACCCACAAGACAATTTTGTCACAATATTTTTAAGCATTTTTATTTTATAGTTGTACTATTTTTAGCAGCATTCGTAACACTGAATGATTCAGTGGTAAGTTACATCTGTCTAATATAACTTCTATATACTTACTATAGATCAATTGGCCATCAAAAATGTGCTCAGGACAGATAATGAAAGTTGCAATTTGTTATTTTTCAAATAAAATCATTAAAGCGAATTCATGTAGTCTGTAGAAGCTTTGAATCAAGTAAAAATAATAGCCTTTCTGTAGCATGTATAGTTTCAAGTTTTGAATGGATTCAAATATCGGATCATGTGATTTTCAGTGTCACGATAGAAGAGCTTGTCGATTATTCGAGGAAAGATGTAGAATCTTCAAGGATGTTTCCTATTGTAGGAACAAATCAAAGTCTTCCAGAAATAGCCACAATCATTATGATTATTTTCATTTAACATCTTACCTTAAAATACTATTACATACATTCTAGTTTTGTGACCGTAAAAATCCTCCAACGCAATAAAATTTTCTTTGCGTTGTGCTCAAAATGTCTTTGTTGACTCTTTTACTTGCGATCCTGTTTTGAAAGAAAAAACATCTAGTGGTTACATCTACGCACGAATAACCAAGCAACCCCGAAAAAATTTGTGAGTAGAAAATTAGTAATAGCTTTTCTAATACCACTTAGTCTAGTATTTCTGGCAATCTCCATGAGTAAAGGACTCATGATGAAGAGAAAGTATGGCATGATGAAGTAGAAATTTGACTTCATTCCCTTATATAGAGGTAGGTTGCATTCTCGGAGGACTTTCAGGGGAAACTGACCCATATTTGTTTCATTTGGAGGAAAACCAGGAAATGCTTCCGCAGTGACAATTCGTTGCTACAGCACACTTTAGAATAACAATTTTTTAAAATAATGCTTCTAAAGAACATAGTCAGAGATAGAACTCAATACAATCTTCCTCTGATTCATGCTCCTCAGTCACACAATTCCTTAATACTTAGGGCATTGGTGGAAGTCGTAATATATAATTATGTACATTGAAATTTTTCAGAGGCAAAATATTTCCCAGACAAGTTTCTTGAACAGTGTATGCTCACGATCCTGTTTCGAGGACAAAAATAACCAGTTACTTTATCTACCTAGGGAAAAGTCTGGTAAGATGACGAAACGGATTTGTCTCGAAAATTATCCTAGATAAATGACCCGATTCTGCATCATCAGAGGTCTATAGTGACCAGCTACCCGTGTCACACCAAAATATTCTACTTCATTATTAGCGCGATTCACAGTACGCGGTAATGTGTTTTTGAGTTGTTCCTACGCAACATTTGGTTGCTGCTTGGAAAGGGATAGAGTTCACGGAATAAATATTTTTGATTTATATGTGTGATATTCGTAAAGAGCTACTCAAAACGTGTTCAATCATGTGTTATTTTAATTGTTTCTAATAAGCTGATATCTTTCAATGTTTTTTTGAAATAAAAAGACGAAGTCGGATAAGATGACGAATTAGGTGGAGGATGAGATGACTAACCCCTCCACGCCAATTCATGAGCTCGTCGTGCTACCTGACTGTTACTTGCACTTCATGAACCTCACAGGCACTCCAGTGAAAAATGAGCATCTCATTTAAAAAGGAGAAATATTAAAAAAGAAGATAAACGAAAATTTTGACGGTTGAAGAAGGCTGAAGTTAATAAGACTAAACGCTACGAAAATGCTAACAATTCTACAAAATGAAGAAAGTAGCTAAGCGACGCCTAAACTTCTAATGTTCTGAATCTGAAGACTTAACTCATTCATTTGAATTTGACGACAATCTGCACCCAGAAGACCACGATAATTAAGAATGCATCATTTGCAGTGAGCAAGGGAAAAGGAATTGGGATTCCAATGTTTTATGTGCAAGCTCTGGTCCCATTCCACCTGTACTGGCTGGGACAAAATCCAAGCCCATGGCGATGCAATTCTTGTAATTGATTTCATTTTTTAAGGTTTGAATCTAAAATTTCGATTGATAATATTTCATTTGTTTTATACTGTTACTTTGGTCCGATTATGTTTGTTTTCTGTTATATGCAATTTGTCATGATCAACATGTGATCTCAACGGTTTTAAATAGCTTTTTCGATAACATATGATGTTGAATTAAATTGCTATCTCAGTTCGTCATCTTACCCAACACCGTTTGTCATCTTACCCAACACCGTTCGTCATCTTACCTGAACAGTCGGGTAAGATGACGAAAATGACTTTTTTTCTAAAATGAAATTTTGGGATCTCAAATTTAAAAATAATTTTTTAAAAAAAATATCATTTTAAAGTAAAGAGTTGCAAACAGATTTTGCGGAAACAATGATCCTCCTACGAATATTGAGGTCAGAAAAAATACCCAAATCTTGAGGTCTTCATCTTACCCGACTTTCCCCTACGTCTAACCAAGCATTCCCAAATCTGTCTATGAGAAGAAAAGTAAAGCAGAAGTGTTGTTTCTAGCAAACTAAAAGAAAATTTGTTCCACAAACTTATTTGGAAATTTTAATCAAATATCTTAAATCAAGATAGTTAGTTAAGTTACTTTTGCTTACCTGTATTGTTGTGTATTAAAGAATACGACATATGTGTAATATCAGCGATTTCACTACCCATGTAAGTAAACAAACTACACACATTTGAAGATTTTTCATCGAAATGTTACAGAATTGTTGTCAAGAGTTAAAGATGCGGAAAAAATTGGCATTACCCTAGTTTAAAAGTGATATGGAGTGTTATCATAATAAAATTATTAGTTGGATATTTTCAATTACTATTAACTAGTTATCTGAATTGTTTTTACTTGCAATATTAAAAAATCTGACAGACCTATCAATGTTTCGCGCCTCTAAAATTTATGTAGACAACCTGGACCTTTCTGAATATATTTTTTGTTGAAATGTTACAGAATTGTTGCGACGCAAATGTTTGACACTTAAAGACATCTAACAAAGTGGTGTTCTATTAGTTTAAAACTGAGTTGTCATCATAATGAAATGATTAACCGAATTTGAACCGACGACTTCCTATTTAGAAACGAACTGCTTAACCGAATTTAACTCTTCCAGCCGAATATTTTAATTCGTCCGTTTCCCTGGCCCAACTACTCGGATCTTTTCTCCTTCAATCTCCACGCATCCGGATTTTAATTATACGCAGTCCGAAGGAAGAATGCGCAAAAATGCCGATGGACTCGGTAGATAGAATCCTCGAAATTGCGCCCCATAATTCAATATCAGCCCTTGCGCATTTGATGCAGCCGAGCGTCCATTACTTTGTCTCGAAATTTAAAGTCGATGCGGAAAAGTTGTTTACGCGGATCCGGGAATCGAAATTGCTCGCCCGGAGCAAGCGGAATGAAATGCTGCTGAAATCCGACTCATTTACACAATGCAGCTCTGAAGGGCGGTCGCGTTGTCCAGCGCCCCGGGTTCTAATTACCGCAAACCGACCTTCTCTAACTCCCTCTCTCTGGCGGGCGCCCCGGCCCTCCCTCCCCCGTCCGTGCTCACAATGCGATTGAAATTCAATGCGAGCCCCACGGGGCGGAGGTGAAAGAGCCCTTCCGCTCTTTATAGGTCTCGGATGGTGCAGCCCTTTGTGCAGTTTCCGACCATCAAGCTCTATTCATCAT
>BGPR01053918.1:0-10311 GCA_013235015.1 Araneus ventricosus | reverse complement strand
AGTTACGTATTGCTATAACATTCTAGTCAAATCTTTAACTGATAAAAATACTGGCAATAGAGTTTTGAACTTGGTAATGCAGCAGGGAGCGGCGCGATAAAACTCGTGTTCAAATCGAAACTTTGATTTGATATTTTACATCTTCATTCGATGCATATTAAGTTTACTTTCAGTAATTTATGCACATTGGATCAATATTCCATACTGTTTTGTGCTTTAATCTCCAAAATCTTGTAAATACTTGCTTTCTAGCACTTAAATATTCAGCGAAAATTCATCATTTGGTAAGTGAACCATGGGCAGATCCACTGAGGCAAAGGTATTTATTCACTGCAAGTGAATCATAATTAGAAAATAAATATTTTTGAGTTATTTTTAGAATAAAAATAAATTCCTGTTTCACTGGAATGAAAAATAAATTTCGTTTGCTCGAAGGAAAATATATTCTATTGAATTTTATCCGTCGGTTAATGTACGTCAATGAGCATTTAAATAAGGCAATTTTTTAAATATATATATATTAAAAATATATACGATGAGAGGATTTATTTATTTTAATTAAGACAATATCAGCTGTGGTAATTCAATCAATTAGTTCTTGTAGCTTCAAAAAATTAGACTATGGCTCAAATGATTTTATGTCCGCCCAATACTATTATTTCCCTTTAGATTAATACTTTCAAAGAATGTCGCAAAATTTAATTAAACCTTGCGGTGAGCGGCAATTAAAAAATAAATTATTTAAAAGTATTTTAGTATGTTTCATTCGATTGTGAACGGTCGCACTAAAGATAAAATAATCTTTCTGTATGTGGAAACATAATTTTAATGAATAAAAATTAACTATTTAATGAATTGCCTGAAATTTTCACTGGTATTCTTCCTCCCTTATCCTTCCTAGTATTTGCGAAAGCAAAATATGAAGGAAATCTATTCAGTGGATTTCTATAGTGTTCAAACCATTTATGAATTTTCTACTTTTATTTTTATAAATTTTCATTTTATAAAGCTTTTCTTTTAAAACTTGCATTCTAATAAGTTATTTTATGTTTCAAATGTTTTCATCAGAGACTTTTCGAGGTAGGTTTAACATTTATTTATGTTATTGTCGAGGCGGTGGTTAGGGTAGTTTGCCAAATCTGCTTGCACTATTGTAAGATCCCCAAGAACATTAGCGACCAGTAACTTTTTTTCCCACGCTAAGGGTTTACTGAGCAGAGCAGGTGTCTCAGCTCGTTAAAACGCTGACAAAGAGAGCCTGGTCCAGTCTGGCGGGCAGCAAATTAGCGAAGTGATTGAAAGTGAAATAATCTCCAGCCTGAGAAACCAAGCTTGCGACAAAAGGAAAGGCCTAAAAGTAAGGAGCCAATAATGGCTCGCTGAGGTACCACTCTACAGAATGACGGGGATCTGTGGAGAGTTTTCTGACTGCTCCTGCAGGAGAACGATGGGGGGTTAAAAAGAAAGAGCGAGGAGAGATTTTTTGGAAGAGGACACAAACGAGTAAGGGCTTGATTTTCTTGGTGGGGAAAAGAGAGACTGGGTCGCTGAGATCCCAAGTCTAGTCGACGGAAGACCGACATTTATTCTTTTAGGCCACCTCGTAGAAGTGAGCTGCTTGGTTACAAAGACTGAGTACGGTATAGAATCCTGTACCAGAACTGTAATTTATGCTATTATATCTCATAATTCTTCTTAAATTAGTCAAGAACATTACTAAATAAAAAAACTCTCACGCACGCTATAAAAAAAGAGTATTTTCTTGGCTCTGGACCGTCCTCCCAGAATCTTTAGCTGTCAAACGTTACAGTTACACTATTACCTCCCTTTAGCCGGAATTAAGAAATAATGAAGTGAGATTCTTTTTTTTTTTTTCCCTTGCGTACTGTGTACTATTTAAAGAGTATCCTCACAAATGAAATTTCCAAGCCTGTAGGTGAAAAATTAAAAGTTATCCTATGTCCGGCATCAATACCGATATTCTTAACTGAAAAGAGCGAAACACTATTAATAAATGTCAATGCAAAATGGTTGTCAAAGGATAATAAAATATTACCAACCTTTAAATGGTAGAAAAGGATAAAACGCGAGAAGTTGTTTCTGAAAGGCAAAATTCACCATCGAACTCCATTTTGAGAAGAACGATTTTCTGAGTTGTTTTGGAAAACTCAATAAATGAAATGATTACATCCGCGAAAACAAAAATATTATAAAAAAGTATAGAATCAAATAAGTAAGTAGCTGTAGTCACATGAAGTTTTATCAATTGTTGAATTCATTAGGGTAGCTGAAGTTGATGTGTACTGACATTGTGGGTCCGGAACCAATGTCCATTGTCTCGGAGAGGCTCGATCATTCAGTCTCCTTGATGCAAAGGCAGATTGGCTTATCTTATGTGGTTATCATCAGTATTGAGGTACATATGGTGGATATTTCTCGGTACATAGGATAATCCTAAGGATATTAATGGCAGCCAGATGATATTGCCTGAACCTGTCCTACTGCTGCTGGTGGGCGTACCTCTTGGGGATATTTTTGATCACAGTACTATATTATTATTCATTCCACCACCTACACACTGAATCTGGAGTGGGGAATTTCTGGTATTACGTATTAACGCCACTGCAGTTAGCTGAAGTTGCGCTAATACGCCAATAAAAAAGCAGTTGTTCGTACACAGCAGTAACCTTGTTATTCTCACGCGCACGCAGTTATCTTTGATCTCTTGTTGTCTGTTTGCTGATTTTGACGCCATTTTTAGTGCTACGAAAATGCGTATTTGGACGGCCAAAACAGAAAGATGCAATTTTATTTTTTGTGGAGCGAAATATTTTACTAAAAAAACGAAAACGAACATCATTTAGAATCTTATCAGGAGTTCATATGGCGACAGCATGAGATGAAAGAAAATAAAGACTGTTTTGAATCTATGTTAAATTCTATATCTTGCCCATTTTCCACCGAAACTGATTGATTACTTTGTTTTTTAAATAAAGTGTTTTGAATTTGAAAGTGTTTGATTTTTAAATAAAGTGTTTTATTTTACGATTTGGTCGCAAAATTATGCAGATTGGCGGCACCTTAAAAACCGCCAAATTCAGCTGCGGTGGCGTTAATACGTGCGTACCGGAATTTTCTTTGTGGTTATCCATGTAATTAGTCTCATGGAGTTGGAGGCATCACGAGCACTTCGAGAAGTCGTCACGAGTTTTCGCTTTCCCTGAGAAGTTTAGCTAACGCTAGTTGTGTGGCTTCCTATGATGGACTTTCTTCCTCTCGAGGAATTGACCATGAGTAAGGATGGCCTCTTTGTAATCTAACCACAGCAATTCAGTGCGTTATTATCGAGAAGACATCTTCATTTACTGCATCTGGATGCTAAGGCAAGAAGGCATTCATTCATGATATTCATGTAACGAAAAGCTCCAACAGCTGCAAAACTATCCGGTCAGTGAAACCGGAACTATGCGGTCAATATTGTTGCAAAAAATATCTGTCCGGTGTGTGTGCAATGAAAACAGTCCAGCTGGATAGTGGAATCAGATGCTTATTCTCGAATATTCTGGAAGACACATAGCACAGTTAACACGGAGAGAACAGCACTTGCAATAAATGAGTATCACAAACAGACAGCAAATCACTAATAACTACAGGTAACAGCACTTGCAATACCACTCCGGCTTCTGACAGCCTGCCAGTTCGGACACAGTGGGTCAACACTACAAAGAGAGATTCCCTAAGAGACGTTCGCACCCAAAGATGATGACAATCGATCAACACGTTCCATCGAGATACGTACTGCCGCGTATTTATAGACTTCCTGACAGGGCGTGAAATCGCAAGGAAAACTTGTAGAAACTAGTATTCGGCCCCTACCTAGATAAAATTTTTTAGTTTGCAGCAAGCTTCTGCCAAATTTGTCATGACAAGACTGCAAGCTTGCAGCAAGTTAACGAAAGCTTCGAATTCATCAGGAACGAATTTTGTAGTTTAGTTTTGCCACATGCTTTCCGTGCAAACCTGCTTGCAAATTATAAAAAACAGAGTACGAACACAACCCGGGATAGGAACTCGCGACCTACCGCTTAGTAGCAGTCGACGTCGATAATACTCCGCCGATCGACTAATATGAGTAGAATAAAATTATGAAATTAGGAGTCTAAAAAGTAATTACTTTAAAATGGGACAAAATGTATAAGTTTTTCAACAAACATTGACTGTTTTTAGGTTTACCTTTGTTTATAAATGCCTCAACATTAAGAAAAAAGGCGATATAGTTTTCTTTAAAGTAAAAAACTTTGGTAAAAAAAGATGGAAAAATGTTTCTCTGTAAAAAAAATTTTTTTATATAAAAAAAAAGTTAGTTTTACAAAATTATCATTGATTTATTGAATTTAATAAAAGAAGGACGGTCTAGGAGAGATGCTATTAAAAATCCGGAATGGTTTTTTTTTTCAACATAGAGACAATTATCTCTTTAGGTTATCTTTGTGATCGTTTGAGTTTTGCAACGGTACTGCAAAGAGGAGGTGGCGCTATTTGTCATGGTGAACTTGCAGCAGACTTGCAATGCAAGGAAGGTGGCGCTAGCTGTCACGGCGAACTTGCTAAAAGATCGTTTCAAATTTGCTATGACAAGCTAATATCAAGTCAAAATCAAACTTGCTGCAAACTTAAGTGCTATCTGGGTATGAGAGCTATCGCGAAAATTCTAGCACTTTTGTGTATCTTCGTTTTGTCGCCAAAATGTTCGCCAAGGAGAAGGGTCCTTGGGTGATCTCCTTCGATAGTTAGTAAGAACATCTGTAAATGCCTCTTCCCAACCATAAGACTAACATTGCCGGGAAGCGACATTCCATGTTCGCAACAATATGTTCTGGTTTTGCGACAAAATATAGATCCGACTTCAATTCCACCCTTTCTTTGTGCATTTGCCATCTTCATTCGTTTGTGAGTAATTTATTTTCAATTTTGCTATGGATTATGAAACGTTTTGTATAATGTATACTTATTTCCTTGTAATCATGATGAAATATTCTTTCTCATTTTACACTGGCATAAAAAAGTCAAGGAACATTTCGTAAAATGTGAGAAGTTTGAAATTAATACGAAAACTGTGTTTCAAAATCAGTTCTGGAGAATTGTGTGACATTCAATAGAGTGTCATATACATATTACAGTGAAGATTCGGTCACGAGGGCAATTAGGGAGACCACCAGAAAGGGATGAAGGCAAAAATGGAGATTCACCCATCCTGTTTCATAGAAAGCTGATAATGAAATGTAACTTTTATCGATGGTTATGGTTTAATGTGCATAATATTTACATGCATTTTCGTAAGCGTAGCACAAATATTCGGGAAGATATAAATGTTTCTTTAAAAAATCCAAAATTTTTCCGCATGCATTTTGCTTATAACATGCAGAGTTTTCATTCAAGTTATTCGTAATTTGCAGAACACTTGACAATATGTTACAGAAGTATTATATTAAGCTTTGAAATAAATACGTTGAATATTACAGGAAATATGAGTGTTTGTACTAAATAATTTTTTACTGTGCATGTGCGAGACGCAGCGGAATTTTTCTTTCATAACTTCAAAGCCAGATATATAGAGCAACGTTAAAATAAAATTCCAGTTGAATCCCATTAAAATTCAGAAAGCTGTCGGCATTTCAGTGAGGTGAATTTCAATTTCTCTTTAAGAAAAGCTAAATGATGAGGGTTCTTGCATAAACTGATATTTTTTAAACTTGAATCTTCGAATGGTATACGAGAAGATGCAATTTAAATAATGTATTTAATTTATAAGTGTTCATGGTATTCAGGGTATTCAATTTTACTAAAATTCAATGTTACTGTTCGAAGATTCAAATTTAATTTTTTTTGTTTGTTTTTTAAAAGTTGCTCTATATATCTGGCTTTGAAGTTATGAAAGGAAAATTCCGCAGTGTCTCGCACATGCGCAGTAAAATGTTATTTAGTACAAACACTCAGATTTCCTGTAATATTCAACTTATTTACTTCAAAGATTAATACAATACTTCTGTAACATATTGTCAAGTGTTCTGCAAATTTCGAATAATTTGAATGGAAACTCTGCATGTTATAAGCAAAACACATGCGGAAAAGTTTTGGATTTTTAAAGACACATTTATATCTTCCCGAATATTTGTGCTATGCTTCCGAAAATGCATGTAAATATTATGCACATTAAACCATAACCATTGGTAAAAGTTACATCTCGCTATCAGCATTCTATGAAACAGGATGGGTGAAACTCCATTTTCACCTTCATCCCTTTCTGGTGGTCCCTCTAATTACCCTCGTGACCGAATCTTCACTGTAATAAGTGTATGACACTCTATTGAATGTCACACGATTCTCCAGAACTGATTTCGAAACATAGTTTTCGTATTAATTACAATTTTCTCGCATTTTACGAAATGTTCCTTAACTTTTGTATGCCTGTGTATAAGAACATTTTTTCGTAAAAATAACTTGTCTTTAAGACACAAATGCGATTTTTAATACG
Organism: Araneus ventricosus; assembly: GCA_013235015.1. Taxonomy (NCBI): domain Eukaryota; kingdom Metazoa; phylum Arthropoda; class Arachnida; order Araneae; family Araneidae; genus Araneus; species Araneus ventricosus. The sequence continues at coordinate 3,776 of BGPR01053918.1, read as the reverse complement.
AAAAAGGAAAGTTGAACTTGTATTCTTTTTTCCTCTTTTTCTGTATTCTTTTCTTCTCCGCTAAGCACGTTCGTACTCTTCCATAGCCATAACGTTAAATTAACTTGAAATGTTAGTACACGCACGGGTCAATTTGAGCCCAACGCCCCCAGTAAAAAGTGAGAAACCCCGTTTCATCGGTTTTGGTCTTCTTATCTTCTTCTAGCTCCCCCATGAAGAAACAGGAAGTAACAGGGCCAAGGGTTTAGAAATTCAAAATTCCAGTTCAATCCTGTTAAAATTCAGAAAGCTGTCGGCGTTTCAGTGAGGTGAATTTCAATTTCTCTTTAAGAGAAGCTAAATGATGAGGGTTCTTGTACAAACTAATATTTTTTTTTAATTTGAATCTTCGAACAGTAACATTGAATTTTAGTAAAATTGAATATCCTGAATACTATGAACACTTATAAATTAAATAAATTAATTAAATTGCATTTTCTCGAATACCATTCGCTAGCAAATGATCCGTGCATTGTCATAATTAAGGCTTATGCATAATTAAAGTTGCTTTAAAATTCCTTCCTTCGATAATATATCAACAATTTTTGTTCACAAGCGTGTAAGCCAAAACTTCGATTATCAAAAGCATCTCCAAAACAAAGATGACTTTTCCATTATATATTTCCATTTCTTTATGAGATGTAGTAAAACTTTTGGCTAAAAATATCACTTACATAGAAGATATGGAAATGAGAGGATTAATCTTCGAGATATAAAATTCAGTAAGGAATGCATAAGGAAAATTTTCATATCAAAATAGTGTGCAATTAATTAATTAAAATACAGATATTACCAAACATGAAAGGAAAATTTGACGCGTTTTCCTCGTTTTCCACTGAGTAATGAACCTTAATTGGAAAACTCTTTGATTATCGGCAAATCTTAACTTAGGTTAGGCCGTAAAAGTTAAAGGGGAATTCTGTGTGCGTTTAAAATATCACTGCTTGTATACGTTTTAATCTGTTAAAAGCAAATGGAAGTAATTTAATACGATACGTTTCATGTTTATGAAGTTTGATTGCGTGATTGATTTTCTCACTCTTCTTGATTTAAATATTCATGGAATTTCTCTTCAGAAACTAGAAACCTTATTTCATCCAGAGCTGGATATTTTTCATACTACTTTTCTTTGAGGGCTAAATGGTGAAATATAGTAATATTAAATAAGAAGATCAGATCACGCTGGGTCTTTTTGAAGAATAAATAAATATTTCATGTTTAAGCATTTCTTGCTTAACATCGAAAATAAGCGCGTTCCTCGCTTTTCACTGAGTAATCAACCTTAATTGGAAAAGTCTTTGATTATCGGGAAATCTTTTGTTAAAATTAAAAGATAATTTTGTGAGTGTTTAGAATATCATTGCCTGTGTATGTTTTAATCAGTTAAATGCAAGTAATGTTTTATGTTTATAAAATGGGACTGTGCAATCGATTTTTACTTGCTTCTTGATGTAAATATCTATGGAATTTCTCTATTGAAAATAGAAACCTTAATTTTTTCGAGTTGGATAGTTTTGCAAACCATACTAGCAGTCTTTGTTCGCCCGTAATATTACTAGCCTGTGGTTATGTTTGCAACTTGGCGAAATAAATTGGCGAATTGGCGGTGGTAGAGGCTGAGAGAGACTGCCAAATTTTTATTTTGCGATATATATCGGAAATGGAGGGTGGTGGGTGGCAGGTGAACACTGCTGACATATCTAGGGGCCATAAGCTTTCATATGAAATAAAAATTGTTGAAATCTATCCAGTGGTTGGGACTGGGTGACTCTGTCAAGGGTTTTTCCCATTGAGAAGGTGCATTGGAGTAGAGTTCTTTGATTTTTCTGGAATGGAAGGAAGGCAACCACTGACAACACATACAGAGGTTATAAGCTTCCATATGAAATAAAAATTGTCTAAATCGGTCCAGTGGTTGGGATTGGGGACTGTCTCATGGTTTTGCCAAATTATTTTAAATATATAGATTTCTTTGCGGAATAAATGTTAAAACATAGTAATGTTAAATAAGATAATCATATCTCCTTGGGATTTTTTTTCTAAGCAAAAAATGGTTCGTGATCAAACCTTTCTTGCTAAGCATAGGAATTATCAACAACAGCCTTATAGAAAATTTAGGCCATGGTGACCTAGAGGTTAGGTCTCAGCTTCGGGGCTGGAGGGTTCCATGTTCGAAACCCGATTCCACCAAAGCCTGGTTTACGTTAAATCTGACGCCGTAGGTCAAACGTCCCCCTGTTGATATGGTGAAGAAGTTAGGAGGGGTGAATCCAGAATTTTTTTTTCTGAAATTCTCTACCAAGTGGTGCAACTTTTGTGAAATTAAAACTTAATCAAATTCAATCGATTAAATGATAATAAAGTTCTGAAAATATTAAAATAACATGCATGAAACACGTCAGGTTAAATAACGATGTTTAAAATTGGCGATAATTTATACATACTGTAACAAAAATCGTTCTGTGAGTGTATGGTGTAAACAGTACAACACGCAGGATAATGGAGAATGAAGGTTTATTCACAAATATGCAGGGAAACACGTAGCACAGGTAACAGGAAACAATGGATCTTGCGCAGATTAGCAACGTAAACAGACAACAATTCACCGGTAATAACAATTCAGCATTTTGAGATTTAGAAACAGAAACAGTCAGCAAATCGCTAAGAACGACAATAACAACACTTTCAATAGCGCTCAACTCACCGGCTTTCTAGCTCACGCTGCAGACGAAACTCCAAAGTTGTTCCAGTCGATCAATACTACTGCTCTGTAATCCAAGTGCAGTTCTTTTATAGTTTCCCCGACGGACCGTCACGTCACATGAAATCATCTTGTACATTCAAGCATATCTCCTCTCCTAATTGAGATATAGAGGAAAGGTTCGCATTTTCTCGAATTTTCGATTTGTCGCCAAGGTCATAAAATTTGTCGCCAAAATGGTCGTCAAGTTTGTCGCTAAAGTAAGGAGTCCAGGCCTCGCTGCTGCCACTCAACCCACACTTACCCCTGTAAAACTCTCTTCCCAACCATAGGACTAACGTTGCTCGGAAGCGATTTTCCATGTTCGTAACAATACGCATACTATTTTGATTATCCTTTTCTGTACAGTACAGATCTAGACGGTATAGATACATTACCAGAATAGATTTTAGTTTGATTTTATTCGTTGTTACAACTGCCGTACCACACAATTTTCTTCGCATCGCCTATAAACTCTCGTGTGTATCTAATCATCCTATGGAAACTTTTATTTCCCTGCCATTGATATATTGATTTATAATGAGGGAAAACAAGAGTAGTGCTCTATAGGCAGTCCCTGGTGTGGTGTAGAAGCTTTGAGAGGGACTGCCATCTAAGTGTCGTCCCCGTCATGTGACGGCGGTTCAAAATGATGATCTCAGCCCCAATTTAATCCTCTTGTTGCTTCAAAACGGGGCGTTAATATAACTAAACTTTGGATAATTACGAATGACTCATTGGCTGAGCATTTCGTCGCTTAACAAGCATCACCGCCTATCTAAATTTTTTTTAATTTTAAAGAGGAAGGAAATACTCAATTCTTCACAACCAATAACGAATATTTCTGAATTTTTTAAAATCCTTTGCGGACGGAGAGACGCCCGAGGGGCGAGAGTCGCTGTTGAAAGACTTGGGCGGCTATTTGCCGACATTCGCCCGCAAAGGTAAAAAAAAAATGCAGAAATATTCCTGACCACGCACCCAAAGCGAACAAGGC
>BGPR01053916.1:0-10311 GCA_013235015.1 Araneus ventricosus | reverse complement strand
CAATTTTAGTTTATAAGACTAAAATTTCTATAATTCGATGCACGAGTATTCTCGGTCTGTTAAGTTAAGCGGTTAAGCTGCCTTGTATATCTGACTTTGAAATTATGAAAAACAATTACGATATATTTCGCGCATGTGCAGTTAAAATTATTTACAACAAACACTCATATTTACTCGAATATAAAACATATTTACTTCAAATTCTAAAACAATGCTTCCCTAACATATTGTCAAGTGTTCTGTAAGTTTTGTGTAATTTGGTTGAATACTCTGCATGTTATAAGCAAAAAACACTCGGGAAAATTTCGGATTTTTAAAAGAAATTTTTATATCTTCTTGTATATCCATGCTATTTTTACGAAAATGCATGTAAGAAATGTGCATAGCAAATAAAACCAATAATTAATGTTATTTAATGAAACCATTAATGAATGCTCCAAAATTCCTTTTCGTATTCATCAATTTCTGGTTGGTGCCCTATATGCTCTCGTGACTGAATCTCCAGTGTAAAATGTGGATAATACTAGATTTTATGTTACACGATTCCTTACGACTGATTTCGAACCATAGTTTTCGTATTAATTGCAGATTTTACGCATTTTACGAAACATTCCTTGATTTCTGCATATCAGTGTATAATTTAGATGTATACAATTTAAAAATCATAAAAAAATATTTCGGATTCTAATTTCTGTTTAAACATAATAATAAATATTGAGAAAAATCGAGTTTACCGAAACATTGAAAAATTACATAGACAAAAACTGCCAAAATAATGAAAACATTTATGGCGCACTTAAGAGATTGAGGTAACGTTTAAGTTAGTAGAGTTCCTATAAGCACTGAATCCTTAATAATATAATAAATGCGAAAGTGTGTCTGTCTGTCTGTCTGTCTGTCTGTCTGTCTTTCTGTCTGTCTGTCTGTCTGTCTGTTTGTTAAGCTTTCACGACCAAACCACAAAACCGATTTGGATGAAAATTGGCAGAGTTGTAGCTTGAAACCCGAGAACGGACATAGGCTAGGTGAAATCACGTTAAATTAATTATTTTTGACTACAGATTAAAAATAGTTAACAAAGAAAGCCCATTGACTCCGCGATTCGCGATGAAGATTTTTATTTTTCAATCTATGGTCACGTGATCCTTCAGGAATGCGAAAACATGTGAAATAAATTATTTTTTAAATCAACTATCACGTAATCATTTTTTCCGCTGTAACTTCGGAACAAATTATCCGATACAAATAATTTTTATACCATCTTAAAGATAAAAATTTTACCTTTGCAATGATATTAATTTTATTTCTGTGACATTTTTCATTCAATTTTTATTAATTTTTTAAATGTTACGTGCAGACGATTTTCAAATAACGCAAATTTATACCTACTTCGCTGCTAGGAAACGGTTAGACTTTGAACTAATTTATCTTTGTTTCTGAAAGTTTTGCTTATGTTTATAAATATCTATAAAACAAGTCAGAAATTACATGTATCTGTCTGTCTGCCGGTCGATCGGTCGTTCACAAGAACTCCTCCTAAACGGTGATCGGTAGCGACATGAAATTTACACACAAGGTGCTATTTTCAACTTTCAGAGTTAATTAGTTCTTAAGATATTTAATTAAATAACGAACATTAGCCGCTTTTAAGCCTATTGCTTAGACGTTTTTTGCCAATAACTTCCGAAATCTTTATTAGACAACAATTATTTTTATGCCATTTTAAAGACCAGAAAATAATCTTTTTAATGCTATTAATTACATTGCGATGAAATGTTTTCTCTGATTGTTTGTAAGGTTTAAAAATATTTTTGTAACGTAATTTCTAACAAGTCTTTTTATTCTTATAGAGATAAATTCAAACGATATTACTCTTTCGCGCACGGGCTTCTGCCAGTGTTAAAGTTAATATAAGAAAATATTGCTTTCTTTGACCATTAACAACAAAGGAGACTTTACACTTCCGGTTTCCTGTTGTCCTTGCATTTGCAGCTTTTAATGCGGTTACACAGTGTTCCAATGACGTTAGTGAAATATTCTCTTGATGTTTTGTTTAAATTTCACAATGAGGTATTACAAAACATCCATCTGTAGATACGGTAATGGGCATTAACAAGGAACATCATATACTGTAGAGCTCTTCAACATCTTAGAATTGTCAGGGCACCTTCCGACAAGCCGAGATTGAATGCCGCTGTGCCAGTACTACTAATACGCAACCTCGATATACCGAGACTGCGCAATGGCACACGGTTGCAAATTACACACCAAGGTCCAAACGTTATGAAAGCTATTGTTATGACTGATATAGGGAGAAGAGAGAGTATTTTAATTTCACGCCTTCCGATAATGCCGAAGGATTTATCATCTCAGTTCAGAAGGTAACAAATCCCTTTCAATATGTCATTTGCCAGGCTCAGGGCCAGATACTGAAAGTGGCAGATGTACATATGGAAAAACCATATTTTTCGTATGGGCAACTATACATGGCGTGTTCACGTGTGTTCAGCCCACACAACCTCTACATCCGTGTAAATAATGTTATATACAAAAGTATATTAGAATAGATAAACAATTTACATAAGTATCAGCATACATGTACAGTACACTCCTGTCAGCCGTCCAATTAAGTATTATCTCCGTCAGAACTATTCCTTTCCCCTTTCAAAATGCAACAAACATTTACATTCGTGAATTTAAAAAAAAGATTAATTCAAATTCTTCGCGCACGAAGTCGCGGGTAACAGCTAGTGAAATTATAAATCTTTTGTCTTCCGTCTATACTGATTAAAGAGTCTGGTTTAGTTTAATTATATTTACGTCCCGTTTTGAAGCAACAAGAGGGCTATTTTAGGACGGGATTCGTAATTTTGAACCGCGGTCAGATGATGAGGATGGCACCTGAGCTGCCACCCCCTCTCCAAACTTCCACACCACACCAGCGGGAGGACATTTGGCCCCGACGGATTAAGCCTGCACCAGGCCCGCTTTCACTGTGGTTCTTCAGTGGAATTGAGTTTCGAACCTGGAACCCTCGGGCCCCGAGGTTGAGACCTTACCATCAGGCCACCGCGGTCTCAACTGATGAGTCTGGAGAGAATTGTGAAAAAATTTTGGGCATGATAGAGCCTACAAGAATAAACATTTTTTTATAAACCAATGTTTATGTGTCCGAGATTCCTGTACCAGTAAACACAAGTAACGTAAAACAACTGACAGAAACTTGTTTTTAATTTTGTACTTATACATTTGCATTGATTTTTTTGCCATTTGTTTATCTGACTTTTTGTTTCATTACGTTCTGAATATAAGGAGTTCAAAAAAAAGTTAATAAGCTGGTCTAGAATAAGCACTTTTGAGGCATTAAATTATGTTGTATCATAATTTTTTTGCTTCAATTATAATTTCTCATTGTGAAGCATTTTCTTATTGTTAAACTTGCTATAAATAGTACTTATTACTTGCTATTGATATTACTTATAAATGCTTCCACAGATTAAGGCCAAACTGATATATTTATATGGCATTCAGATAAGGCATAACAGAATTCATATGGTCTATTAACAATACGGGTTTGATTGTCTTTACTTGCCCATACAATTTGTTCTGATCATTTCTACAGTCGTTGACCTTTTTCCATGAATTAATGTTTAAATTAACATGATTTTCCAGTATCAATTCTCTTCATACAGAGTCTTCATTGTTACCATTTATATGCAAGCGGTTTATTTGATTATCATGCAGCAAGACGCATATGGGTACATTTTTAAGGCTGTGATTAAATTTCAGAATGAAATAATTTGGTTAATAAAGTTTAGGATAAAAAAGTAATATTTATCTTCCTATTATGCAATGCGAATCTGGTAATACAGTAAACATAGTATGTGTTTATATCTCTCTCTATATATAAAAGACAAATACCATGACTCACCCATCACGAAATCTCTCAAACCACGAGGCCTAGAAACTTGAAAATTCCATCAAGGTTCCAATTTTGGGTAGATGTCTACCAAGAAAGGATTTTCTGATATCTTAAATTACATTTTGAATTAATTGTACCACCTCCTGAAATTCTAATGGCTGCGTACTAACTCTAGAGTATATTGTACAAAAAAATCATTTCACATCATCTTAAAGTTTAAAAAAAATTAGGCTTTTCAATTGCACCACCCACCTACTTCCCATGATATTGCCCTGTTTAATTTTAGTCTTTTAATTTTGGTGCCTGTTTTCAAACACAATTCCAGTGGAATGGAAATGGGTTTACCAGCTGACCTTATCGGAGCAGACTGGAGGGGGACAGGTTTGGGTAAGGGGAGGTACTATTACAAGTATGTCCAATCTATGCCGTCAGTGGCGCTGCAGCATTTGTCTTCATGGCTATATGGATGAGTTTTATTTGAGCATTAAAGTGTTGTAACCATGTACTCCATCACAGAGAGATTTGTACTGGTAATTGGTCCTGTATTGTTAACGGCGGAACCTAGAACGCAACTGGGGTACCAGAATAGACCTTCAAGACAAATGGAATCTCTGCTGAAGCGTAAGTCCAGCTCTAGTCAAATAACAGAATAGAAACTTGTCGATTCTGCTAATCATGCCATTGATGAGCGGAGGATGAATTGAGTGATATCTTCTGAAAACGTACACGCATTAGCCGGATTCACTGCATAGAATTGTACTGCTGGTATTTTAAAATTACGTCTCTTTCTTCACTATCTGCCGAATAAAATATTCACTTTATTCATCCTCTACTAATAATATCTTCCTACAACTGGGTGAAACCATGAGATGAGGATGCTATGAACGTCTAATATAAACTAAGGAAAATAAGATCACCTAAAATGCATGAACTGTTTTGGATGCCATTTCTATGTACATAAAAGAAATAACTGGAAATTTTAAATATGGAACGAAACAAGATATATACATACTACGCCAATTATAATTTCTAGTTACTTTTCAAATTTACTTACCAATCTGTCTGTCTGCTTTCATACTAATATGTTTTTACAAATATAAATTTTCAAAAATTGTATAAAAAAATAGAGCTTTCCTTCCTGTGGGTCTCCTACAAATTCTTTCTTGAATAGGGTTAGTTAGATTAATGTCCTGCTTTAAAGCAACACGAGAGGTCCATTTAGGGATGGACCCCTGTAATTTTGAACGGCGGCCGATGATGAGGACGACACTTGAGCTGGTACCTCCGTAAGCTTCCGCGGAGAGGGACGTCGCTCAATACTGGTGTGCTGATTTAGCGCAATATATCTATACGGCGGATCTTCAGGAATCGGGTTTGACCTGCGACCTTGGGGTCCAGGTCATGATCTTAATGCATTTAGGCCACTGGCATTCTTTTCTTTATTAGAGAAAAGGCAAAATTCATTTTGATCATTGAAATTGGCGGAAATTGAATTTTTCTCATTATCATCAGAATCAGATTTGATTTTACTATTCTTCTTATGGGGCAGGAAAATTCTTAAGAAGAAAATATACGCTTAATTTTCGGAAAAGTTAAAAACTCCCTTTAAAAAAATACCTGGAAAAATCCTTGAGTTGTTGTTGTTAAATAGTTCATTTAATATCATGGTTTATGTTGAAGATGAAAGCAAAATAATATAGGTTTCTGAGGCTACGCATGAAATGCTACGGACTTCATCTTCTGGATGGAAAAATGTTTCCACTCTATGATCGTGATAAACATTAAGCTGCCTCATGCTTGCAAATTGTGTAGATATTGTCCAAACAAAGGGCGGATGGTGGTATTATAGGTAAGCTAATCTGCTAGATTTGATGGAAATGTTCTTTCTTAATTTGTTTTATGGTACTGGTGCATTTATTAAATATATCTATTAACAAAAAGTTACTCCTCTTGTACCAATGGAAATGTTTGTACTTTATATTCTCTAGAAAGTAATATCGAGTATTTTATCACTTGACTTCCACAAGTACTTTTTAATGCTATGGAAGGAAAAAAAGAGTCAAAATAGATAATCATAGTGAGATGTAAAACTGTGTGTTTCACTTAATTGAAATAACTTTAAAAGTATAAAATCTATTAATGTCTAATACTGGCATATCGATGAGGTAAGGATGGGGTATAATGGGTGAAACCTTAAAAAAAATATTTCCATAGTTACTGATTATCAAACCTGAGGATTCTGCAGTAGATCAGCACTGTCCTACAATTGCTCTAATTTGAAAATCAAGTTCTCTTTAATCAAATCTAAATTTACTCGTTCCAATTCGCTAACTTAAACTACACCTCTAAATATAAATTCTGCTGGATTATTAATACCTTTAAAGTTTAATCCTAGAATTCTAAACTGTTCGCCTAAGCCCAGCATAGATTTTAACACATTTTAACCCTTTCCAAATACCTGTGATGGCATCAGAAAATACCTGTGTGAATCTGTTTTTATATGTAATTTGATTTGACCTGATTAAAGAGGTTTGATAAATTAAGATAATATGATTGTGATGCAAAATAAGTAATTTTAATTAATCTGATATTTAAATTACTTAATTACTATCTGGAAATAAATGAGTGATTTTAAACATGAAGATTTTGGCTGGTATCTGTACCATACCTGATCACTGCCAAAATAAAAAAAAAAATGGGTAAATCTATGTACTGAGTGGATTAGTTCACTGGCAACCTAATCAATGGATTGCTTTATGTCATGGGTGTTGCTCTTGGTGGATTTGAGTTGTTTCATATACTACGCGGATTTTAAATAAATCTAAAATGAAGCTAAATATTTAATTGAAGACAAATGTAATTTAATTAGTATGGATTTCAATTAGTAAATAAATGATGTTAGAACTGGGTTTATTTAGGCATTATATATTTTCCGATTCTGGTAATTGTTGGAGAGATTTTTCTGTCTTGTGGCTAAAAAATTGCTCTAGCGGCGTAGTTGTACTGGTTTGAAATGCCACAGGCAAAAGTTGCCCCATAAATGAGAATAAGTAGTTGATTCCAAGATCACTACGAAGAAGCCAATAGATCCTCACTGCTGAAAGCGAAGCCGCTGATGTTTTTTGTTGCACCACTATGCTCACTAGATGCCGTGCAGGCATCATGGAGAGCCATTTTTCCTACTTCATTAGAATTAAAAGTACAGATTCCAGCATCTAATTGAGTTTAGAAAGTAGTTCTGTTGAAATTGCATTTAAAATGTGGGAGATAGTGCAAATGACAAACTACAAAGGTAACAGTCTGAAAAAAAGATTAACTTTAACGTGGGACTGATGGTCGTTTGTTTCACATCTTGTTTTAAGTGACTTGGTAATGATGGCGCCGTTTTATTTGGAAGAGTGGTTCCAACTAATTTAACTGTATTTTTTTTTAATGAAACATGAAGTATTTTACCTTTTAAAACTATCCAATAAATAACTGAGCCCAGGCGCTAATAATCTGGTTTGTGGGTGAATAATTTAATGAATATACCCTCACAAGCTACTTAATCTTAAACTGAATGCCTTAATGCCATCCATAATATATACATGTAGCACAGGGATGTAAAACAAACCTAATATCTAAGAATCTAGCAAACTTGTAAAATGGTGTAAAAGTAGGGCATACATCCATGGTAATTTTACTAGAAAAGTAACTGCAACCACTTATAGGCTGGCAAAATGCTGGATAATGAAATAACGAAAATACCTCAGCCAATAAAATGCTTAGGTCCCGCTTTATATCCTGTTTCTTTCCTGAGAATCTTATCGGCAGCAGAATACCCCAGCCATGATCATCTATCTGGCTACTGAACTTACTTATTGCCTGCATTTAATGCAACTGAATGTGCTACAAATAACAAACTAAATAGGCCCTTAATTCTAGCTCCATGTTTCCAAAATAACTGTAATCTGATATCAAAGGACCTTTGAGCTGGGCTGAATACGCTTCATTCCTACCATCTGCAAGATACGGCATCTAATTTGTTAGCCAAAGCTCCGCTGAGTCCGGTGGAGTCCTGGCTAGACTGATATCAAGAAGCTACCTGCTGGAAAAGCAGTTTTGCACAAGCCCATCAGACTGCCAGTTCTCTCTGAGTAGTAATTTGAAAGGTAAACCCCATCCCAGAATCTTGAGAAGCTAACGCTTGTTCTTTGATGTATGGGAATGGAATTCAATGGTGGGAAGATGTTTGAGATGGTCTACACAGTTCTGATCTGATGAGAAAAAAGATTCTAGAAATATAACAAAACCAAACAAGAAAAATTGTACTACAGATTAAAAAAGAAAGACATGGAATAAGGACTGGCATTTGGGATGCTGGACCTCATCTGGCTAAAAATGAAAAGAAAAATAGATGAATATCTCTGCGCTTGATTGAAACAAAGAATTTGCTCATATACATTACACAAAAGTGTGGACAATCTTGAAATTTAAATGTAGAAACCCTAGCTCTTTCTCCTTTAAAGCCTGATATCTATAGATAACATGGTAGAGTGATCTTAAAGTCCACAACCTTATAAAGGCTGTAAGCATAGAAAACTATTTTATACCACAGGAAATAATGCAAACGGAAAAGGGTTCTGAATAAATCTAAGTAAAGAAAAGGTATGTGGAAGTTTGGAGATAAAAAGCAGTTTGTGTGTCGTCCTCATCTGACTATAAGTCTAAAATTACGAGGTCCGTCCCAAAATAGCCTCCTTGCTGGTTTCAAATGGGACAAGTAATATGAATCTAAAACTTAAAACCTCCTCTATCGTATATACTATATATATGCATCCTTTCTTTTAGACACCTGCTGCAAGAGTCCCCATGTAGTCACCTATTCGGTGAATGTTGAATTATACTAATTAATATGTACCTTATTTCCATTGAGAAAGGTAACTGACTTCCAGTTAAATAAAATAAATTTAATATTTCAAATGTAAATGAGTTTTCCTGAATAGATAAATGAGTAAGCCACTTGGATGATGGAATCCATTACATTTAATTCTATAAGCAATAGAATTATTCATGGCTGAAATCTAGAAAAAATGTCTATGATAGTATACTTCAATATTAAGCTAGAGGAAATGGGTGAGGTTTTCTGGAAATTTTTGTTCCACATACTCCTATTTCTCTGATAAACTTATCCAAAGTGTTTGGAGGTCATTCTCAGATTTAGTCGGTTTCCAATTTTATTTCTAGTTCTATCTACAAACATAATTCAATTCTCATTTCCTATAATAAATGGAAGCAAAAGTCTGGCATAAGGAGATAAGGAGAAAATCGAAACCCAACTACAGCATACGATAAATTAAAACAAGGCCATTATATCTTTTCCCATCGTTATTCTACTGCAAGGATAAGGACAAACGATCATTGTCTTAAAAGGTAATGCATTATCCTTCTACGGCCCAAAAAAGTCCCAGACTTATCAATATAGCCATAATGTAGACAGATAAAACCTGTCATTCTGCAGGTTCCTCTGAAGTAACTACAATGAAATCTATGTATTTTTGCCATCACTGGAAAATGTAAACACGGATTATGTTCACTTTTACCATCTCCTCCAGCGCCCTCTGCTGCAGAATTTATTTCCGAAATCTCTAAGAATCGCTGCCTTAAGCAACCCCTCATCCGAGGGAAAAGTTATGGCTGGATGAGACTAGGGAATAAGCTTGGTTGTGGAGGGTGCTGGAACGACAGCCTTGCCAACTGACGTCCTTTTTCATCCTGAGAGCCATGGATGTTGAGCACCTGAGAGATGGTCTCCCCTCAAGGGATGGCGAAGGCCTTTGAATGTAATCATCATTGAGCAGTGCATGAGCGCTAAATGACGAACTGGATGAACCTGTTCTGACCTAGTAGCCATATACATTCTTCTTACTCATTTTCTAGAAATGGTATAATTCATTTTACATTTAGAAATTTTAAAGTTCATTAAAAAATTTTCAATAATATATTAAAAACAAAGATGCAGGTAAGTAAATTAAGTTAACTGTCCAGAGAACATTGAATTCTAGAACTCATCTAAATATTTGTAATAAAGTTAAAAAAATTGCATAAAATTTTGACGAAATGAAAATATCAAAATGTATCAAACAAGACCAAAAGAAAATATAAAATTGTTAAATATCTGTATCTATTTGGTATAATCACCTTATTTCATCTCTTCTTTAAAATTACCTCTTTGTGATGCTCTGAAGCCAACTTGAAATTGACCTACCATTAGACCCAATAGAAATGTATACTTCTCTGCACTATATGGGAAAAGATGAGGGGATTACCCCTGAAAATCCCTAGAAATGGAAAAAAAATCTGGCCCCACGTCTAAAGACAGCAATACGTAACTGGAAACGCTTACACGA
>BGPR01053915.1:0-10311 GCA_013235015.1 Araneus ventricosus | reverse complement strand
TCATTGCTTCCGTTCCGGTGCATGTTATATCTTGTTTTACAAAATAACTGGGCCCAAGCGTTGTAAATACTTCTCTAATAATAAGGAAAAAGAACATTTGTCCTCCTATTCTCTCACCAAGTATTAGGGCTACAAGAATGAAGAGGGTGCAGGAAGAGAACTGCAAACGACAGAGCTTTCCAACAGAGAGGGTAACATGGGTTAAAACGTATTTTAGTTAGGGGAGAGGGAGGGAAGGGTGGGAAAATCACTTTTCAGCTCACTGCTTCTAAACCGTTGTAGCTATCGAAAAAGTTTAAATACAAAATTGTTTGTTTTTTGATAAAGGCAATAAAGACTATGGTGAATTTTTCTTTCTATTTTCAATTGTAAGGAATTATGGGAAAATAAAGAAAATTTCCACCCCACCATTTCACCCCTTTGAGGCTGGGACAGCCCACCTACGAACTCGACCGAGATTTTCTATCCTCTGGCTTATATCCCAAGCTGGTGAAATGTGCGTCAAAATTACTCCAGATTATCGTGTTCCACAAGATACAGGAAAAGCGTTATACATATATATATATATATATATATATATATATATATATATCTAATAATATATATATAAAATTTTAATTAAAGAAAATAAATTAAAGAAAATAATGATAAAATGAAAAATAATGAAAACAATATACGTTTTTTGCGTGCAAACGCAGCAACAAAAAATGATTAGCTATGAGAAATTTTTTTAAAATACAACAAGAACTATAAGAAAAACCAAAAGTTTACCAATACTTAGAACATTTGTTAAGAAATTATTCAAAATGAAAAGAAAGAAGAAGGAACTAAATGGCTCACTCATCCAGAAACCACATGCATTTTAGTTCAAAAGGAACTGAATTTTCTGTGGAAAGGAACGGTAAAAAATTAAAAAATTTGACTATTCTATTGAATCTTGATAAGCCGCAAATAAAGAACATAAATCAATTTGCAATCATAATCAGAAGAAGAAGTAAAAAATTTATCTTCTTTCAAAAGAAAAAACCAAACCAAGCAGAAAAAAGAACGCTATAGATACAAACAATCGATCTAGAAGATGAGCAGTAACCATCTATGAAGAAAATTGGAACTATAATATGGGAGAACTAATGTACGATAAAGTCAGGTTTAAAGGAAACAATAAGGGGAATCCGTTATCCCTTTAAGTTATTATTTAGAATTTTCAGACTTTGACTAAAAGAAGAGTGGTTATTACGGATTATGTTTTAATCCTATTAATTTGAGAGTAAATAGAGTTCTTAATGTTTTACAAGTATAATTTGTCTGAAAGTTGCCAAGTGAAATAGCCTTAAAATTTAATTCCCCTTTCTACTTGTCAGATTCCAACTAAAATATCTGAATTCTAATTTCAATTTCTAGATCAAAAAGTACATTTGTTCAATTCATTAAGTTTATTTAATTTGAGTTCTTTTGGATGGCAGCTAAAATGGGGTTAACATTATTATGATTAAGTTCAAAAGGTCATCCAATGAGCGAAACCATAAACAATTTCATTTTTAATTAAATCCCTCTCAAATGGGTGGAGAAATAAATCGGCTGAGTGCATGAAAAACAACAACTTCTTGAATACCAGAACCTGCTTATAGTAGTCGTTCCGTTAAAGAGATGAATTTTTACAAATATTAACCCTGCAAATTTCTAACCATTTATTTTTATCAATTAAATCAGTATTGAATTATATATCAAATAGAATTGAGCGCTGAATTAATTTATTATGCGGGGCTAGTAAAAGATTTTCAAATCAAATGTATGAATGCTACAAATTTTTTATTTTCTTTTGATAAAGTCCAAATTTTAGATGTTACTGTCCAATAATGAGAAGCTCTCTTCCTCTTTAATTTTTTTAAGAATAATTTTTAGAAATTTTTAAGAAGAATTTTACCAAAATAATAAATTATAACCAGTGCTACAAGTAACAAATCCTAAATTTTAAAGGTTTTATGAGAGATTTTTATAATGGGAAAAGGTAAGATAATTTAAATTACTGGCTTTAGGCTTTGGTTTTTTTAAGCAAGTGCCTTTAACATTCTTTGTCAAGTTCTTTTTTTTTTGCCAATTTTATTAGTGATACGTATTATTTGAATTATATTCATTAAGCATTATTTCCTTGAAGTGAGAAGTTTACATATTTAAAATTATTTCCTCACTATCCCAACTGTTGTAATAATACATTTCCTTTTAATTTGTTTTCTTTTTTAAGATGTCGTTGAAAGAAAATACATCTATTAAATTTTGCTTTTATTATTATTAAATTCAATTTTTTGCTTCCATTGGTTCTCTGCTTTATTCACCAAATCCTTCATGGGCCAATGATATTTCCTGGCAATATTTACCCATTAAAAACATAAGTCTCGATTAATGCAATTCACCTTTTCCTAATTTGATATTAACTCTATTCCTTAACCTAAATTTAGTTCCTTTAACTAATATCTAAGAGATTTTGATTTAATAATATTATTCAGAAGGTTACCAAGTGATAATGTACCCCTATCCTTATCAATAAAGTTCTTATAATTCTTCTGCTTCAAAACAAAAACAGTGTATACCTATATATATATGTATAAAACTTTTTTAACGAAGAAGATTGGTTTGGGTTCTAGAGTCATGATCGTGAAGATCTGCAGAAATTTTCCGAAAGTCGTGTCATGAGAACATTGCAATAGGTAGAGTCTCAGCTAAAGTCTACTAAAAAGAATGCCCAGTACACGCTTTAAATGCCGAAGGCTCTGTTTTTTCAAATGAAGCGATGCAGTAGAGCAATGAAAGCGCACTGAGGCATCCAAAACAGTATTTGGGACAGCAAATTAGCGGGAAGGAATTGGCCAGAGAGTAAAGTTTTACCTAAATTTGATTTGTGACCAGAGTCAAATTTCTAAAAGTATGGAAGATTCTTAAAGGAGATATTCTCGATATAATTCTTAGGATATGTTAATCTCTCACTTTGATAAAACGATCACCAGCTGATTGCATATCAAGAAGCTATAGAGATTTTTCAAAGCATTTAGTGATTTGCAGGTTATAAGACCCCCAACAATAAATTTTGGAAATAAAACGTAAAATTTTACTTAGAAGTGTATTATAAATTCAACTGTCAAAATAACCTATTTCAAGAAAAAAGGGATTTCAACATGCTTCAGATTGGGAAACAAGTTGTTTTGTATGGAGTAGAAATTAGCGTTAATATGGGGATGAAGTCACTTGGTACATGCACGAACCTAGGAAATAGAATTAAAGCTGCTGCAAGAATTAAAAAACGCAAATATTGACGATTATGGAAGAGAGTGATTTTGTAGATTAATTTTCTGTTTCTAAGTTACACTAGGATAATTCAGAGATGAACCTCATAATTTGAACCTGTTGTGGTAGCTTAGTATGGTCCTTAGTTACTTGAACCTCACTTTTCAAACTTCTTACCGCCATCTAAGAACATCTGACTGCACAGCATGCATTAACGCGTACACTGCAGTGCACATACCCCTTGATCTTTAGAGGAACTGAGTTCTGTAAACCTAGGACCTCGAGTAACTTAATCTGAAGTTGGTACATTATTCTTAAAATGAGCGCAAGTCGCCAAAGCCAACATGCCTGGGTCTATTCATATAGCCTTGGCGACTTTCCAATCGTATGACAGCAGTCAAGCGTCTTGCTTTGGTGGATTTGCATGCGTTTTAAGAGTGTGTACATCTTAGTCACAACCCAGAGACCTACCAGTACAGGCCTCAAGCTCTCTAGTAGTTATTAATTTTTTTAGCATTTAAGCGTACCATTGTATGAGAACCGCAGTGAACACTGCCAATACCAGGAACCACGCCAAATCGATATCTTACGGACTATGGTTTGGATGGAGGATTAACACTGTTGGTCTCGCCTCATCGTGATTCTGCACATGTAATGCTGTCTAGGAGTCGCGTCTTAGTTATATTTATTTATCTTAGCTTTCCTATTATCGAAGCCGTGGAGAAACCAAATTATCTTTATCTTGAATTCATCATTCCTTCAGCAATATCCAAATAATCGTAATTGGAAAGATACATTTGGTTTTTTCCATGAGATACAATAAGCTAAGACAAAAATCAGAAATCCAAACTAAGCGCGCTCCTATGGCCATCATTATGAAGAAGCCAGGTCACGTGACCATGAGGCCACTATGAAAAAGTATCTCGATCCAAACCATGCGATCCAAGTAGAATATAAGCCAAATTCTGGTTATACACCGGTTGCTGATAATCGTATCGGATAATATGTAATTCACTGGTGGCAACTCGAAAAAAGCGTCGCCAACATGGTCCCCCTAACTGATAAGTTCGTTTATAAGTTTGTTTGCAGAATTTGTTTCATAAAATAGTTCCACATTAGTAGGTTATTGGCGAGAAATCAGACATGGTTTTGACCTGGAATTGATATTTTCGTAAAGTTTATTTCGTGTTGCGAAGTATCAGGAACAGGTTATATATCACGATCACTGAGGATCAATCGTTGCTGGCGATTTTGCCGCCTAATCGTGATCGATGTTAAGTGCCAAAACACAATACCGCCAGTGGGGTCCTATATTGAAGCTATTGAAAAAAGTCGCCAAAACAAAATTATCGCCAGTGATGCCATATATCAAATCTGTACCCGAATATCAATAAACTTTCTGCTTTTAGTTAGCCCTGTGGTTGAAATCTAGAAGTTGGTACACATTCTTAAAATGTCGCCAAAGCTAATACACGTAATACCTGCATATAGCTTTGGCGACTTGGCTCCAATGATACGCAGCTTTCAACATATTGCTTTGGCGATTTGGCAGCGTTTTAAGAGTGTGTACCAACTTCTAGATTTCAACCAGCCCTTTGCCCTACAAAAACTAATTAGATGCGTATTGGGTTGAAATCTAGAAGTTGGTACACACTCTTAAAACGCAGCCAAATCGCCAAAGCTATACGTTGACCGCTGAACTTCCTTGGCTCCAAGTTGCCAAAGCTACATGCATATAATACTTGCATTAGCTTTGGCGATTTGGCGCCATTTTAAGAGTGTGTACCAAATTCTAGATTTCAACCGCGTATTGTACTTTGCATGTCACATTCGCAGATTAAATTCCTTAAAAAACTACGCCATTATTAGCAACCAAAACAAGTAGTGACGGTCTCGGTGAAATCCTGTCCAAATTGTGTGAATAAAAATTGCATCATATGTGTTTTGGAGGTAAAGTATGCACGCAACACATATAGCCTCAGCGAAGAAAATGGAGCTCTCAGGGTTAAATCATTCTTCGTTCCCAATTTATCATCACATTCGCAAAATTGAGAAAAAGCAGAGCAAAAATACTTTAAAATGTATTAAAAGACAGCTACTTTAAATTAAGGAATACCATATAGAAAATTAGTCTTTAAAGAAGTATGCAAGTAAAATGCTGCTGTAGAGAATAAATAAAACAATCTTGTTAATTTTTGCAATCGTGGTTTAAATACATGAACAATATTTTTCTTTGGTTATATTTAAAAACACGGTACGGCTGCCAAGATGATTTTTTTTCATATGATAACTCGCCAAATTTGGAATAAGATTTAACACGGTTAAGACCTAACGGTTAGCGAAAGTTTTACGAACTTTGCGCCGAGATCGTACCGTGATTTTAAGACTAACAGTTTCTTTTTTTTATATAACAGAAATTGAGTTTTAGCCTCAATGTTAATTACATAAGAATTTTTGTTGGCTGAGTTCTGTTTCTATCAAAATCGAACTAATACCAGAATCGCCAAGTGAAAACTTCAACATGAAACTTACGACATTTGAAATATTTTTCCTTTAAAATTTTTAAAACTAAACAGCATCATATGAAATCGATTTTTTAAAAAATCTTATAATTATTAAGATCACTAAAGTGGATTTAAACAATATAAAAATTTGCGCTTATAAAAAATACTTCGAGTGTGAATAAAATTTAACGAATTCTTACCTCTAAATCGGGGAATTTAACATTTTGTTAATTGTAAATAAAAACCTGAACCCTACTAAAATTATAAAATATTTCAGATTTTACGTGATATTTTAGATGGCTTGTGCTGCAACACATGAACAACATAATAATTTTTATATAATGCTAACTAAAGCCTCGCGCATTATTCCTAAATGAACGTTTTTCTGTTTTGTTTATTAACCGCCATCCGAGGTAAAATTCAGAAACTTTCCAAGTTTAGCTTTCACCATATTCATTTGACTACTATTTTGTACGCCAAGTTGAGATTATTTTTATGTCTTTTGAACTAGAAACATAGAATTCTTTGTTAGTTTTATAATTCTTATCATCTTTCTTTGCAAGCTTTAATTCTTTGTTACAAAAATAACATCTAACTCGTATTTAAATCGGTACAGATGTAGTTAGTAATTTTTAGCTTAGATATCATTAAAATCAGCAATAACAAAAAAATATGGTGGCCATTCCATCATTTAATTACTAATATAATAGCCCAGATCCTCCGGTAACGCTCTGACGTCACCAACAATAAAACTCGCGCCATAGCACTGCGAGACGTTAAACAGCATTATTTCATTGTCAGAGAACCTAAATTTCAGTAATTTTAAATTTGAAAGAGTAATTGTCGTTCGAATTTCAAATTTAATAGCTCTAAAACAGTGAAATAAAATTTTCTATCGATTTATATAAAATCTATCTCGCTATGATCAATAGTTCCCGAGAAATTTTAAATTATATTAATCCTATATTTCAAATTAATTTCCGTTTTTCAATAGAAAGTAGTAAATTACGTCAGTGGTATATCATGCGCGTGATATAGTTTGGACGCCAAATTGTATCTGAATGCAATCGTGGCGATGTTGTATTTTGACAAGAATTAAATTAGCCGCCAGTGACGTGAATCTACCATTCGTTCTCAACCGCCGCCAGTTCCCATTAATTCCAGCTTACACGATGGCTATCAACAAATCGCAGGGGCAAACTTTCGATCATGTTGGAATTTTACTCGATGAGCCAGTCTTTTCACATGGACAGCTCTGTGTTTCACTTTCAAGGTCTAGGATTCCCAATCACGTTAAAATTTACACAAAGACATCTGAAACACAAGGAAAATGATTAAACAACGAAAAATTCTTCATACTGTTTGCCAAGAGGTTTTTTGAATAAAAAAAAATATTTAAATAATATGTAAATAAAAAAATATTTCCTGTCATAAAACATATGTTTATTTTATTCGTTTTCAATCAATGTTAAACATTTCTCTCGCATATATATCTTTTTAAACACGTCAAATTTGACGGGAAATCTCTCGAATGAAGAGGCAATTTGCACCCGTCATACCATGACGGGGGATTTTCTAGTTTATATATATTGATGCCCCGTTCTGCAAGTACGCAAGGGATGTTTTGGACAGTGGTCAGGAGGGGAGAACGACACCTGAGCGGATGCCCCTCTCCACACTTTCGCACGACATTGCTTGACCCTAACGTTAGATCTACGTCTACCAAACCCACACACACGGCGCATTATAATGGAATCGAGTTCCGAACCTGGTACCCTCAAGCCCAAAAGCCGACACTTTAACACCATGCTACCGTGGCCTTGGGAGGCCTGTCCGTGAAAAAGAAGGCTTTAAATTATAATACATTTCAATTAAGTAGCCAAGGTTAGAGAAATAAAAACAAGAGATTTGATATTCTAAAAGTATCGTCAAATCATAGCAATCGAAAAACAAGCTTGAAGGCAAAGGTAGATTCCTTTACGTTAATATTACAAAAGTCATTAAATATTACATATTGATCAATACAGACATAGCCAATGACTTTATTGTTTCTACACATTACAATATTTACGCTGTGATTCTGTTTTCATGTCATTTAATTTTTTGCTATATCAAGGTTTTTTCATTCCAAAAAGTTATCATAGATTTATCGGTCAGTACATTGGTCAATTTTTTATATCTCAACACATAATCATTCAACAGGTAGGAGTCATAAAGAAATAAACATCTCAGCAGTGCAAATATCTCCTAGATAACATTAAGCCAGCCTATCTGAAACAGTAACAAGAAATTGACTCTTGGCACGAATGAAGAAAGACTCTAGATTTAAAAATTAATTTATTTAATCTAGGTTACAATATAATTGTGTGAACATTACTTTGTCATATGGTAAAATCACATGACATGGAAACACTTAAATACTACTAAAATGGGCTCATTTAGAGAACTCCCTGCTTACAGAGATAAGTCACTAAATTCTTAACATATAAGAGAATAAAATTATTAAACATTGTGTATGGCAAATTTAATACGTGTTTTAAAGCATAGGATATGAATGCAGACAATTTGAGCAGTAAATTTAAATCTCCATCGACGGTTAAAATCAAATACTCAGGCAGAAAATCCCAAACAATTTTAAAGTTAAGGAGATATTTTTCAATATCAAAGGTAACTCTTATTTAAATATCTATCGTTTTTGGCTACTTTATATTGATTTTATTAAACAAATCATGGTCCACCATGTTTAGTTTAATATCAAATTAAAGTATTCTGTCAAAAAACCTATTATCAAATTAACTATTAAAATTATTTGATTAATTAAAATTAACTTTTTACTTAATTAAAGTTAAAAATTAATTGTTACAAAACTTCACTAAAACCTTTTTCATGACTCATACTATATGCCAGTAATCTTTATCTTATAATTATCTAATAATTATATTAATTTAAATAAAAGTCACTGTGGCTATGTATGTGTGTTCCACATCTCCTCCTAAACCACTGGACTGATTTCAATCAAACATTTTATTTAAGAAAAGAGAAAGGTCACCTTCAACTTTTCAAAGCCTAAAAGATGCTTAAAATTTCACTTAAGGTAAATGCTCCAGTAGTGGGCCACTTAAGGGTATTTCCTCAATTATCATCTAAACTTTTGAGAAGTTTCGCTAATCTGTATTTTTTTATGGTTGTTCAAACTTTTATCTAAAATAATAATAACCTGAAATATCAAAATAATTGTAATATAATTTTAAAAAAATTAAAAACTTAGATCACTCTTATGCACCAGAAGTGGGCATAGCAAACTTTTGATGTACCAGTAGTGGGCATACCAAAAGTGGACCACCCAGATTTGTCAATTGTGCCAAAGAAAAAAGAATAAAATCATTATATATAGTAATAACAACAATACATTAACATTATACACTATAAAAATTGCAATAAAAATGACTTGATATAGGTGAAATCTTTTATTTATAGATTCTAGTCACATGAGATTTGCATTTTTTCCTTTAACAGCCAATTTTTTATTAAAGGTGTATGCTAATTAGCGATCTTTCATTTTAAGTTCTGTTTGGGGCATTATGGATATTAAATCTTGATATTTTATGTTGAATAAATCTTTTTTTTCTTTTATCATCTTCCTTCTGCAACCAGAAAAGAGCCCTTTTAAATGGTGATGGAATATTTTTCGATAGTCCAGCAGTGCGATAATTATTATTCTCTGCCTCGTTACAGAGCCCAACTAATTCTTGAATATAATTTTTTTTCCTAACAGTACAATAAAATATTTATTATTTAAGTAATTGGTCAGAATGTTCCATTAGTGTACCAGTAGTGAGCCATTAGTGTATCAGAAGTGGGCCATGTGGCATACTACTGGTTCTGATAAAAATAAAGCAAATCTAATTAAATAAAAAGACTTTACAAGATATAACCTTCTTATTAAACATCACAAAACAGTCTATTTGAGAGAAAGCATGTGCTCCAGTACTGGCCCACTACTGGAGCATTTAATAAAACATTGATCCAAAAGTGGGCCACCCTTCACTATCCATAAATTATCAATATTATTTAATTTAAAGATAGTTTATAATACATTCATTATATAATCAAATAATATCAATAACAATTCATTTAAAAAACAAATAGAATGTATGCTAAAAAATAGTTGAATGAAGAGTTACCTCTTAAGGAAATCACTAAGAATAAGCTAAAAATGTTTCTCTCAGAGACCAACTTCAGCAACAAACTTTCTAGCTCCTAACTAAACAGGAAATAAAGGCTGTGCTTTTGGTATTTAGTTGATAAGGGTTTCAGCCTACCAGAGGCAGATCTCTTATTTCACTGGAATGTTGGAATTTCTTGTTTTTCAACTTAAAAATTCAAGTGGCCCACTACTGGTACGTGGCCCACTACTGGTACGTGGCCCACTACTGGAGCACTTACCTTAATTAAAAATTAAGCAAGGCGTTTTTCCGCGATGTCTTTCATTTCCATAAATTTGTTTCTCTCATTTTAATATTTTTTT
>BGPR01053914.1:0-10311 GCA_013235015.1 Araneus ventricosus | reverse complement strand
GCCAATTTAACATTTTCGTAATAAGGGTTTCAACTCCCCTTTATAAGATGCAAAACGTTGCTTTGATTTTTTGAAAAATATTAAATAAATGGCTATGTACTGTTGCGTACATTCAAATATTAACGCAATGTGAATTACGCACTCTTTTGGGTAAATCTTTTAATCAAAGCTAATTATTAACCAGTGGGAGTGGTCTCCCCTAAACTTTCTCGTATACTTCTCGAAAAAGGTGCTGTTTCCCCTCCCCCCGCGTGGAAAAAAAAATTCGAACGTATTGTAAACCAGGATCCAATGACTATCAGAAAATATTTAGGTAAATAATCAAATTTAAAGAGATGCGTTCCGATTAAATGCGTACCGATTTCTACTCTTTCTTAGCTCAAGGACAATCTTTCCGCGTGCACAGATTGCTACCAAGTACGCATGCGCATGGAGAATCGGGTGAAAACAAAAGCGCCAAGCAGGAGTCAATAAATATCGTGCACAGAAGATTGCGTTATGTACGCATGCGCGTGGAGACAGCGGATCCGTTGGAGATGCGATTATACAGACCGACAGACAGTCAACCCTTTGACGGATTTGGCCCAACATTTTATACGGACCTACATTCATGACGATAAAACTGTGTACCAAATTTTAGCCATCTAGTTATTCAAGTTTTTGAGTTATAGTGTTCGCATGATTTCGAACATACAGACAGACAGACTTCCCGTTGACGGAGTTTGTCAAAAATTTGATAGACACCTACAAATTATGTTTAAAGACCACATACCAAATTTCATCCCCGTAGCTCTAATAGTTTTCGAGTTATCGTGTTCACAGACAGAACGACATGATTCCAAAATTGTGTTCTTCGGACTCGGGGAGGTCTAAAACGTGGAGATTCGTCAAAATCTCGAGTTCGAATTTTTTGACGATTACAATACTTTCTCTTTGTATACGAGAAAGTAAACAGTTTCCATCAGAGAGCAATTCGCTTCTTTAAGCAAGCGACTTGGCTTCTATTTCTTTGGCATTAATTCAGTCAAATTTGTTGATATGAATCATTGAATTCGTGATGCTAAATTTGTTTTGTCGTGATGTTAAATCCATTGACGTTTTTGTTATATATTTTTTGTGCTATTTTCAAAAAGGATTACCTTTTACTTGCAAATAACCATTTACTCTTAAGGTTTGTGTTTTCTCTCTCTCTCTCTTTAACCAATTATATTAAATACCTTAAGATAAATCAAAGTCATTGTGGGTATGTTCCACATGTCCTCCGAAACAACTGCAGCAATTTCAGCCAAACTTTGCACATTTATTATTTAAGACAAGAGGAAGATTTTAATTAAACAGTCAGTTAATTAGAAATTAACCGAACCCTTTTTCCGTATTAACTTCAGAGCAAATTATCCCCCTGCCCCAAATATTTTTATACCATCTTAAAGTTCAAACTTATACCTTTTCAATGATACCAATTTTATATCTGAAATGTTTATTTCAGCTTTTTTTAATTTTTCAAAATTTAATAAATAAATAATTACAACAGACGATTCTTAAATAAAGCAAATTTACTGATACTTCGTTGAGAATTTGAACAAATTTTCTTTTATTTCTGTAAATATTTTAAGAAGAAGTGAACGATCACTGTCAATTTTAAAAGGCACAAAAGTTAATTAAATTATTTAAATTAAAAATTAAACAAGATTTTGCTGCGTTTTTTTGTGACATATTTCGTAAGTATTATTTTACAATAACTATTTTTATACTATATTAAAGTTTAAAAAATAGCTTTTCAGTGACACAAATTTCATTTGCGTTCAAAATTATGGCTCTCATTTCAATAATTGTTTTAAAAATTCAATTGTGTATAAAATTTACAATTTGTACCAATGTATTTTTTATTGTTAAATAACAAGAATACGTATGAAGAGCTGTTTTTAGAACATATAAGAAAAATTCTGGAAAAATACTAAAGAAAAGTTTAAAAGCAGACGATTCATAATTTATATCCAGAATAACTATTGATCTAGTTTATTTTAACGCTTTTTATTAATGAAAATTTAACTATTTAATTAATTGACCCAAAACATTCGTCAAAATCCTTCGTATATTTCGCTATTTATGAACGAAATTTGAAGTAAAAACGTTTCAGACGATAAAAGAATTTTTGTATTATAAGTTTCTATACAAAAATAGTTTTTTCAATAAAAATATTAGACATAAAAGTGTTTTAATCCCAAGAAACAGCTAATTATAAATAAACGCTAAAAATAGTATATGAAGGTATGTTATTCTATGAATATACAACTTCGCTCACGCACGGTTTTTCATGTTAGTAGTTTAATAACCCCCAGTTCCAGCATTGCAATACTACAGGAATGTAACAAATACAGTCGGACCTCTATTTAACGAACCTCTGTTTTGCGAATTTCTCTATTTTGCGAATTTTTTCTTGGAACCAAGAACATTTTTCGAAATTCTTCGTAAAATAACCTCCAAATAGCGAAGTGCATTCTCTATTTAACGAACTTTTTCTTGTAATCCAATATTTTTTTCCTCCCTATTTCTCAAAATATTTCTGAACATTTCAAACTTATTTTTTCTTTTAACACATTTTATGGTGATCATGACCTTGAAGCTGGAAAATGTCAAAGCGAAAGTGCTTGAGCATCAAAGAAAAAAAATTAATTCTTCATGAGGTGGATAAAGGCAAGAAAAAAAGGATATTGCTTTAAAATTTGGTATTCCTCCAAACAGCTTATCAACCATAATAAAAAAATCGTGATAAGATACAAAATTATGATTGATCGAATTCTCGTTCAAAACGTTTAAAAGCATGTGTCTATGGAGATGTGGATGAGGCAGTTTTGAAGTGGACAGTGCAAAAAATAAAAACAATACAGCAATGAATTGCGATGAAGACGAAGATGATGAAGATGGAAATGATCATGATGCAGAAATCAACACACCTTCGTATGATAAAATGCTAACATTCATTAATTTTAATATAGAATTATTTTTTTAATTGAAAATACAGTGTACTCCCGGACAATGTTTTGTTTTTTTCTTGTTTTCCTTGCAGATTTCTTTTTGATGGGTAAGGTATATAAAACAAATAGATATTAATTTACAAAAAAAAGGTGTGATTAATTACTTTTTTAATAATATTTAGTGTTTATGAATTTAAAATCTGTTTTGTGTAGTTATTATTTTGTAAGTATTTTAAAAGGTGAATCTCTATTTAACGAATTTTCCCTATAACAAACTTTTTTTCGGGATTTAGCGACTTCGTTAAACAGAGGTCCGACTGTATTAAGCTCTCAAATGAAATAGTAGATGATAATGCATTCAGTTACAATTTAGGCATTAAGAGCCAAGCTTCACTATCTAGAAATAATTTTTTTCTCGAAGTCACGACCTTTCATGCACATGTACTATTATTCTAATTGTTATGTTACTCATCTAGAACGAAATGAAATAGCAGATGATAATGAATTCAGTTACAATTTAGACATTAAGAACCAAGCTTCACTATCAAGAAATAATTTTTTTCTCGAAGTCACGACCTTTCATGCACATGTACTATTATTCTAATTGTTATGTCACTCATCTACAACGAAATGAAACAGCAGATGATAATGAATTCGGTT
Source organism: Araneus ventricosus (assembly GCA_013235015.1). Classification (NCBI taxonomy): domain Eukaryota; kingdom Metazoa; phylum Arthropoda; class Arachnida; order Araneae; family Araneidae; genus Araneus; species Araneus ventricosus. The sequence goes on along the minus strand of BGPR01053914.1, from coordinate 6,676 downwards.
ACAATTTAGACATTAAGAACCAAGCTTCACTATCAAGAAATAATTATTTTCTCGAAGTCACGACCTTTCATGCACATATACTATTATTCTAATTGTTATGTCACTCATCTACAACGAAATGAAACAGCAGTTGATAATGAATTCGGTTACAATTTAGACATTAAGAACCAAGCTTCACTATCAAGAAATAATTTTTTTCTCGAAGTCACGACGTTTCATGCACATGTACTATTATTCTAATTGTTACGTTACTCATCTACAACGATTTATTACACAAAAACATTCGATTCTTCACGAGAAATTATTGTGTTTAAAAAAGTGTCATTCAACATAACCGTCGAATCAATATCCTTTCTATGCACTTCCGTTTCCAGACAAACGCAGATGAAACGCCTCAAAGGAAGGATGTTGTGGGTAAAGGGTTGCACGATGTCAAAACAGAAATGAATTGGATTTTATTATGTAAGTGTCTGTGACTTCGGGGAAGAAATTTTCTTGTAAGTTATCTTTAAATTGATTTTTGATTCAACCTGTTTCTTAAAGATGTTGCTAGAAGTCAATGAGAACAAATAATTCGTACAATCAATACATTGTCTGTGTGTGAAAAAAATAATTATCTATATGCTTTACTTTTCTCTAGTCAATTACTTTAGATTTGAATCCTTATCTTTTTAGCATAAAAAACAGGGCATTTATAATGAGAATAAAAATGTGTTTGAGATGGATTTCGTAATAAGTAGTTACTTAGCTTAAGAGAGTATAAATATTTCCACTTACTTACAAAAAGAAAAAAGTAATTTTTGAAAAATTCGTTTAGATCTTAAGTCCCATCTTTTGATATTAATATTTTTTAACTTAACGTTCAGATTATTCCTTGATGTTTAAAAATTGACAACTGACTTTGACTGAGCTACTTTCATTATACATGAAAAAAAGCTAATCGAGTTACATCCCTGGTAATAACTGCAGAAAAACTTATATGATCTAATCTTATCAATAAATTGCTTTAAGAATGAAGAACAAGAAAACAACTGCTTCTTACCAAGAGCTAATTAAATCAAATCTTTGAGAAATTAAATTTGCTTTCCTAGTTTAAATTAAAAATTCATTCAAATTTTGATTATGTATACTAGGGTTGGCGGTTATTGCAAAAAAAAAACCGGATTTCCGTTAAACCGGTTTTTTCACCTCCGGTTTAACCTGGCGATTAAAACCGCTCAAAATATAACCGGTTTTCAATTTTTCTAAAAAAAAGTTTGTGGACAGAATTTTTTATTAATAATAATATACTATAAGTAAGTATTCATACAACAATTAATTAATGTAATAAGTATTCATTGTAAATAAGTAATTAATACAATAAGTAATAATAATAAATGAGTAATTAATACAATAAGTAAGTATTGTAGACACAATTTTAAAAATTGTATTAAGTATTGTAAACAAATAAAAAAAGAAATTAGAGAGTACAGACGTAAATAATCGTATTTTGCGTTGTTTGCGTCAATATGTATAATAATAAGAAAAACTATGCATAAATTTTTATACAGTCCCTCGCTGTTATAATCACACTTATTAAAATATTTTTGGCACACATATTTTTGAAATTTTAAACAAAACGTTCCACTCTTCTGCGACCAAAACTAATCGAGTTATGAAAGTTTGACTATGACTATTTTAGACCATCTCATGTCCGCCTCCTGGAAGCGTTGGCCTAAGATGATGAAATTCAAAACTTCATGACTCGAACCTAAAATCGAGTCTATCTTTTGACAGCTGAGTTTGCCGGGCTTTTTCCCCCGGTGTTTGAATTTAAAAAAATAACCGGTTTAAACCCGGACAAAAAAACCCCGGTTAACAACAACAAAAAAAAAAAACGGTTTTCGGTTTAAACCGGTAAGCTTTTTCCTTCCCTAATGTATACATCAAATCAACTTTCAGTTTTATGCATTTTTTTTTATTTATGCAAACACTTTATGTCATTTAAATATATAAAATATCATGGCACACATGGAATGCAGTTTTCTAGCACATCCACATAAGTTTGCATTCAAATATTTTATTGTTTATTTTAATTTCTCTTCTATTAATAATCTCTGTAATTTTATTGTATTTTAAAAGAGCATTTCGACATTCACGCTACAAGTTTGTTACTCCTTTCTGTGTATATATTTCTGTGTGTTTTATAACTAAAGACAAAATTAGTGATACCGAATGTGACAACAAGTAGAATGCATATAAGCGGTAAACGTATAATAACTCTGCCGTCCGAGGTACATTTGTAAAACCAGCGGGAGTGGTCTCCCCTAAACTTTCTCGTATACTCCTAACACATGTAGAGAAAACTAGAATAATAAAAGACGTCAAATAAACTTCCGTCGCAAGTAAACCAAAGTTGGAACCACGCGTGGTTTGAAGGATCAAAACAAATTCAAATCCCCTGCGCATTCTTTTGCGCAATAGGACCTGGCGAGACTCCCTAAATGTTTGCTTCCTTACAAAATCGCGCCAGAATTGGTTTTTGGCAAACTGCCAAGTTTCGGAGTCCCTTCTTCTTTTCACATGTCACCAGTAGGCATGCGCAGGCAGTTAGTTTCAAAACTGAACAAGTATGCGATTATACAGACCGACAGACAGTCAACCCTTCGACGGATTTGGCCCAAAATTTTATACGGACCTACATTCATGACGATAAAACTGTGTACCAAATTTTATCCCTCTAGCTATTCAAGTTTTTGAGTTATAGTGTTCGCATGACTTCGGACATAAAGACAGACAGACTTCCCGTTGACGGATTTTATCCAAAATTTGATAGAAACCTACAAATTATGTTTAAAGACCACATACCAAATTTCATCCCTGTCTCTCAAATAGTTTTCGAGGTATCGTGTTCACAGACACACAGGCAGACATAATTCCAAAATTGTGTTTTTCGGACTCAGGGATGTCTAAAACGTGGAGATTCGTCAAAATCTCGAGTTCGAATTTTTTGACGATTACAATACTCTCTTTGTATACTTCGTATACGAGAAAGTAAAAATTAACATGTGTTTGAAAACATAAATAATTGCGAGGCCAGTTTTCTAGCAAAACATAATAAGTTATTCATCCAAAGTAACTATATATTTACATATTATTTTTTCTCCTAAATAAAATTTATCTGTTTAATGCTGAAATTTTTTTAAAAATCTATATATATAAAACTCAATGTATGTATGTTTGTTCCAGCATCACTTCCGAACGGCTCAAGGTATTTTGGTTAAAATTGGTACACATGTTCCTCATTAACCCACTTAAAGTATAGGAGGGGTAAATAAGCCCTAACACAGTCCCTCAGGGTAGGGTGGGGCAACGTCTCCAAAATGCATGTAGCAAATAGGCCGATTGACTTGCTTGGCGATTTTGATAAAATTTGGAAACAGATTTGGCGCCAAGAAAATTTCGCTAAAGGTAGATTTATAGTTACAAACAGTATTGTTATACACAGGTTTCACTGTATTGTTTATTTGAAATTTATTTTAAGCGGAATGGCAACAAAATGATAGTTGTTAAAATATTATTGAAAGAAGAAAAATAGGTGAATTTAATAAATAATTTATCAAGTTGAATATTTGGTCGACTGTCCTACGAATTTATAATTTGAAATAGTAAAATTTAAATACGATTGCTACGGAGACTGACAAGAGGAAGATAACTGAATTAGGCATGGATTTTTTGATTTACTATACGTCCTAATGTAATATTAATCTTTATTTTAAGGGAACTGAGATATTTCGTACTATCAAAATGTAGATGTTTCAATTATATCCTCATAGAATAGGGTACAATTAATGGATTCCGGAAATGAATAATATGCATAGATTCGAAAATTTTCGAAAGTTCATAAATTAAGATTTAAAAATCTAATGAAAAGGATACATTATAATAAAATCTATATTATTTTGCACTTTTTTTAATTACGCACGTATGGTGTAAAATTGTTTTCATTGTTTAGATATTGAATTTTATATTAAAATATATCTGTAGGCATTATGCATTTGCGAAAACTTTTTTACTTATTTCTGGATACTAGTATATTTTTACGATACTTTTCTTAATGAAAAATATCATAATTTCTCAGATTTTCAAGTTATACGATATTCAACATTTTAAAATAAATTTCTTTTTGGGTGTAATAAGATGAAAATAAGTTCTAAGTTCTTACAGAAACTAAATAACATATTGTGCCGACTTTGGGGTGATTTTATGTAAAATATTTTTTTCTTAAGAGTACCTATTTGTGGTTCTGTATTTGCAGATAATGGCATCGCAACACATTTTTGATTTTCTACCAGGAAAGCAAATACTTTGAGATACAAGTATGTTTATATTGTTTTATAATGTAAACCTCAAATTCTTGCTATGAGTATTATATTTTCACATGTTGGCTGCTGATCACGTACTTTGACTCACGCTTCTTTTTGACATTTACTATGCAATTAGATGACCCCTTCTTTACTATAGTTAACCCTTTGATAGCGGGTGTGGTTTATAAACCACATATATAACAAAGTACTGGCATTTTTTTTAAATTTGATTTTTCTCTCCATCACAAGGTTTTGATAAGAAAATGACCGAGCAACGCCGTGTAATCTGCTGGTTATATAATAATCAAGTTGATTTTCTTTAGTGGATCACAAGGTTTTGATAAGAAAATGACCGGGCAACGCCGTGTAATCTGCTGGTTATATAATAATCAAATTGATTTTCTTTAGTGGATCACAAGGTTTTGATAAGAAAATGACCGGGCAACGCCGTGTAATAGGCAATCTCTAGATAAATATAACTCTTCTATCGTGCTTTAAATTGCTTCACTGCACTAAATTACATTGTCACGTCATCCCTTTAAAATTTATTGTTTTGCTTAAACTTGGAGGTTTTCATTGAATTATTCCTACAATAATAATAATAGTCATTGTTGATTACTATTATTCGTCCAGTCAAAAAAAGTGTGATGTTGATAAAGTCTCAAAATGATTTTTTTTTCTAAAAACTTATATTTTATAGAAGATGCACTAAAAATCACACTCATCACTTTCTTGAATTTATCACGACTTTTTTCAACTCGCTTTCAGGTTTTTTTCTTGAGTTTAAAAAACAACTCATTTTACAAAAATCATTATAAAACTTGAAAGAGATATTAAAATTCTATTACTATATATAAAATTCATACTTACATAAAATAGATTAATTTGTATTATTTTTTCCAAATGGTATGGGGAGACGTTTTAATTTTGTAAAATCACTTTAATAATAAATGAATTATTTTCCGTTACTTTTGATACCGAATAACAGCAGAAGGGGAGGTCAGTAATCTAACTGCATTGGCAATTTTCTTGGTGTTTCTTTCATCGCAATAAGTTCCTGCGTACTGTCTGTCCATGTGAATTAAAAGCACATTTATGTATTACGCAACTTATCTAATGATATATAAAAAGACGCGAACAGTTTTTGTTAAGGAGATCGTATTAAGGAAATATCCTTGTTGGATTCAAAGAAAATGTTTCGAAAGCAATTCGCTTTCGCATGACACAGCAAACCCACTGCCTTCAGAAGAAAGCACTCTCGCTCTTCAGTGTCAAATCATGACATGTCAGTGCTGGAGATATATAAGATATATATTATTTCCATTCTCAACTACACAATTTTGACGTATTACTTGTAAAACATATTATTCAAAATAAAAGTGTTTCTATATGAAGTATTCTATCGGAAACGATCTAGATGTTTGCCTTTCGTTTTGTTGACACAACAAAACACGTGCGTGCGAAAACAATTCCGCTGATTGACTAACAAACCCCACTCCGCACCGAAGAAAACACTCTTTCTCCTTCCAGCGCAAATCATGACATCTGCTCGGGCATATGTGTATACTGAGTTTTCTTGGATAGAATTTATAAAAATTAATTAGCTCCATATGGTTATGTATTATCACTTCTGTTGAGAATTACTTTATTAACTATAATGGCACAAAATCTTAAAACCAAATTAAATGGAAAATAAAAGATAAAGTGTTTTTCCTTTCTCAACTTCAAGTTGTTGAGTCTTGAGGTACCATTCACCCTCAACGTAGGGTGTTTCTGCCCCCATGGGCAGTATGCAAGGAAGGCTTGCATCTGAGAGTGGGACCCTTGGGATCTATTAGTGGCTCTTTCTGAATGTACATCGTTGAGTCTTTTAGGGACAAGTAACATTAATCTGCAAACACACAACACGTAGATCACAAAGTTTGGTTTTGAGCCGCCAAAGAGGGTGTTTTAAAAAAACAGGAACTTGGGGCAGACAGAGAGGTTTTAGGTTCCGCAAAGAGAGGAGGAAGCCTGAGAAAGACCCCTTGTTACATGACATGTCTCTAAATAGTAAAAAAAAAAAAAAAAAAAAAAAAAAAGATTGTTGATAGGCACAAAGTCTAGTAATGAAATTTTAAGGATAGGATAAATAATAATAAATTAAGATTAATGGGTTGCGGCCACTATTTAAAATTATTTTATATAAGCTTAATTTATAAACTAACTTAATGTTGAAATATGCTGTAGCAATCAATTTCATTTTGAAATGCGATTGAGGTGTCTTTGATAAACGCTGGGTCGACCCTCTCTAAGCCGAAAGCAATACGTAACCGGGAACGAAGCATAAA
>BGPR01053912.1:0-10311 GCA_013235015.1 Araneus ventricosus | reverse complement strand
CGGTGCTGCCGGAGGAATGAATTTCCAAGTAATAGGAGTAAATGACGTTTCTAATCTTCTTAGTTTGATAGTTTTCAGAGAGTTGTCCATTCCGATGAAGTTGGTTCCATTATCAGAGTAGATGATCGATGGACGTCCTCTACGCGCTATGAATCTTCTTAGTGCCAGAATGAAATTGTCTGTTGATAGAGACATCAGCAGTTCTAAATGCACAGCTCGATAAACCGCACAGGTGATAATAAGAATCCAGACCTTCTTGCTTTCTTTTATAATCAAAGGACCCGCTACGTCCACTCCAATAACTTCAAAAATCGAAGCATTTTTTACTCGATCTTCTGGTAGCGTTCCTTCTGGTATTTCTGGTTGTTTGACACTAAACCTTTTACAAATGATGCAGGTCTTGATTATCTTCTTTATTGTTCTTCTACTCTTAAGTATCCAATAGTTTTCTCTAAGAGCCACCATTAAGGATTGAACTCCTGGATGTCCAAGTTCTTGATGTTTATATAAAATGAGACTCTTTACAACATGATGATCAGATGGTAGAACAATCGGAACTTTAAAATTGTCATCTTCTTCTCTCATGGTAAGTTTCGTTTTTACCCTTAAAATTCCATCAGCGTCTGTAAAAGTTGCCAAAGGTTTCAGACGTTGAGTGTTTTCGTTATGGAATGAGTCTTCTTGTATTTTTTTCAAAATCTTAAGCTCAGCTCTTTTAATTTCTTCTTCAGACAATTCTCCGGATTTCTTGTTAAATCCTTTAGAGTTTTCATAAAATCTATACATCCAACCTGTAATTCTAATTATTTTCTTGTAGGAAGATATATTGTTATAAAAGTCATCATTCTTCTTATTCAAAGATGATACTACAGTTTTCTGCTTTTCAGCGTATATAATATTGTCATTAGGCGACAGTTCAAAATCTGGCCATTTATCTCTGGAATCTCTAAGCCAGGGAGGTCCTTCGTACCATTGCTTCTTCAGTAAGGTTTTTACAGAGCATCCTCTTGATGGTAGATCAGCTGGATTCTGTGTTCCAGGAACAAACTTCCATTCATAGGCTTCCGAGAGTCTTCTTATTTCGTTAACTCGATTGGACACAAAAGTCATCCAAGGGCCTTCTTTCTTAATCCAATGCAAAGCGTCCATGGAGTCACTCCAGAAAAATGATTCAATATCAACCAGATTCAGATCTTTCTTCACAGAATTGGCCAGTCTAGCACCAATATTGCACGCGAGTAATTCCATCCTTGGTATGGATATTCCCTTTAAAGGTGCAATTCTAGATCTGGCTTGAATTAATTGGCAAGTTACCTTCCCTTCTTTTTCTGCCCTTAAAAATATACAAGTTGCATAGGCCAACTTAGACGCATCACAGAAAGTGTGAAGAGTTAAGCTGGATTCATTAAGATCTAAGTTAGAAAGTCTACGAGGTATTTTTAGAAATTTCAGTTCATGTAATTCATCTTTCCATTTTTTGAATTTGTTAATTACATCTTCAGGTAATTTTGAATCCCACGAGATTCCCAATTTCCAACATTCCTGAAGGAGCAATTTAGGAATTAATGTTATAGGGCAAGTGAACCCTATGGGATCGAATAGCTGGTGTGCTACAGAGAGAATTTTCCTTTTGGTAATTGGTTCACCTTCGTTTTCCGTTCGGATCATCTCGCATGACAAAGTGTCTTCTTCCCTATCCCATGTTAGACCTAAAACTGATACCTCTTTTTCTTCTACGGCACCTGAACTATCTTGGATAGTTTCCTCTATCTCAGGAAGAAAATTATTTTTCCATCCACGTAAATCAAACTTAGCCGTCTTCAGAATTCTTTGAGTCTCTGTTCTAAAATGTTCTAACTCAGAAACAGAGTCCACACTTGCAACGCAGTTATCAACATATAATGAGTCTTTTAGTTTCACTGCAAGACTCCTCAAAGGCTCTTCTACCTGATCTAGCACATGATTCAAAACTGCTGCAAGTAGGAAGGGGCTGCATGATATGCCAAATACGACCCTACAATGTCTATAGGTGACTATGTTTTGGGGATCTCCATCCTTCCACCACATGAACCGTAAAACATCCCTATCAGATTCATTTAGGGCTATTTGAAGAAAGGCCTGTTTTATGTCCGAAATAACTCCGATTTTTCCCCATCTAAATCTATTTAGAATAGCTGGGATCATTTCAATAAGGTTGGGACCTTTCTCGATGCATTCATTTATTGATACGGAGTTTCTAGCTTTGGCGGATCCGTCAAATACAGGACGCACTTTAGTGGTAGAGTTGTCTTTAAAAACTGCTCTATGAGGCAGATAATGTATCCCCAGACCTTCAGGATTAATCTTATCGGGATTAATTTGCTCAATGATGCCTTCATTCTCCCACTGATTGAAAACCTCTTGATATTCATTTAATCGATTCTTTGATTTCAGGGATTTAACAGTGCATTTAAGCCTTTTTTGGGCTAACTCTTTATTATCACGCAAAGGAGGATGTCCATCTAACCAGGGTAAATTTACCTTATATCTACCAGTACTATCTCTACTAACCGTTTCTCTGAAATGTTCTAAAGCAAGTTCCTGGGTTTCTGTTTTAGTATGTTTTGCACTATCTTCTTTAATACCCAAGGAATCTAAATTCCAGAGATCTGAAATCTTAGCATTATTTACATGCAATGACAATACTAGCAGCGAACTACTTTTGTTTGTGTTTATAATATCAGATTTACCCATTACAGTCCATCCCAAGAGTGTTTGCACAGCAACCAAACTTCCCGAAAGATGTTTTATATTTCCCGTTAACAATTTACCAGCGTAATCAGCTCCAATGAGCAAATGAATTTCACCAGGATTCTTTTCATATAGACAGGATCTTTCATTTATCGCCACATCACTTATCAGAATACCCATATCTTTTAACTGGTTCAAACAATGAGCATCATTCATTTTAGGTAAGGAAGCACATATTTTTTGCTCATCTAAAACATCTAACTCAAAGTTATAGCTTCCATCAACATTCGACAGATTAATGCGATATCTTTGATGCGTTTCTGCATGTTCAATTCCGCCGAATAAACCATGATTCACGCATTCCTCTCCTAACCCCTTTAATTTCATCTTTCTAGCCGTAAATTTGGAAATATACGATCGTTGGCTACCCATATCTATAATTACCCTTATAAAATGCTTCAAATTATTTTCTTTAATGTAAGCAATCAAAGTCTGAAGATAAACTTCCCTCGAATAACTGTTATTTGCAAGTGTTGTGTTTTCAGTGACTTCTTTCGACTCCGGCTTCTCATTATCTGAACGTTTATTTTCACCGTAACACATAATATCTAAATGTCTCTTCCCGCATTTGGTACATTTTAATCTTGCTCTGCATAAAGAGCTTACATGTCCAGGCTTAATACAGCGAAAACAAGAACCCTTTTTAATTAGTATGGACTTTCGCTTCTCTATGGGTAAGCCTCTCCCATAAGCACAATTGATGCTTGAATGAGATGCTTCATCACAGAATAGACATAAATTAGATTTTGATGTGTTATCATAAACAAATAGCTCATTCGCGGTAGGATTTCTTGTTCCTTCGTTCTGAGCTTTGACCTTGGCTCTCGGCCAATTCGAATGATTGACGTTCTGAATCAAGAGCGGTTTCTCTTTTGCAAGACATAACTCAGTTTTCTCTTTCGCGATTAATTGCCGGTTTAGAAAATCAAGCAAGTCACTGAGTGAATATTTATCCCCGAATTCCTTATTAAATTCAAATACTAAATCGCTTGTTAGCGACTTTAAAATCACAGGAGATAATAAAGTACTAAAAGTATCTGACTTAATTCCTAATGATTCCAAACTTCTAATATGAATTTGAATTTTATCAAACAGCTGCCGAAAACTTTTTACGTCATTAGAACGCTTAAGAGGGGGAATTTCTAATAACTGACTCATGTGTGTATTTACCAAAGTTTCTTTTCTGCCGAATCTCTGTTCTAGCAGTGTAACAGCTTTTGCATAATTTTCACTCGAAATGGAAAACCCTCCTATTGTTTCCAAAGCTGTTCCAGACAAATGAGCTTTTAGATAATTAAATTTACTCACGTCATCTAAAAATTTATTACTGTGTATTGATGTTTCGTAAGAGTTCCAAAATGTTAACCATTCATTTATAATTCCGGAAAATTTAGGTATTGTAATCTTCGGTAATTTAACATTAAGTGTTTGATGATTCATATCAGATTCATGAGTAGAATGGGTGGGGGGATTGGGAGGTTCGTGAATATTCTTACTTTGATTCAAATTTCTTATGTATTTAATTGCTTTGAATCTGCATGTTACTATTTTTTCTCGATATTCTTCTGCAGACTCTAATTCCTTATCTATGTCTTTGAGAGACAATATCTTTTCTAAATTCGAATCTGTTAACTTAAGAGATTCGAACTTATCATTGAGTGTTTCTATGTAAAGTTCGATATCATTTTCTTCTGTTATATCTGTTTTCTTAAGTTCTGCTTCAATTTTATTAATAAGTTTAGTAACTGAACTTCTTAATGTTGTTCGTTTTCTTTTAAGTAATTCAATCTGTTCAGCGTTATCCGTCATTTTTTATATTGCAGTTATCAATGATTAATATTCTCAAATTCAATATGATATTCAAATGAGAAAAATATATCATATATCTTTATACGCACAAGCTCTCTCATCCCGGCAGGGGTGCCATGTCAAGAAATTAATCTTGTTTCTATTCAAAAATGGTAAGAAGTTATTCAAATCAAATTGAATATCAAAAAGATCCTACCTTTTCTGTCGACCCGGGGAGAGCTTGCGACGAATCTGCAATAAACTTTGTTAATCCATTAGAATGAATCACTCACGACGGAATAATACACGCTGAATCCTGCTTTCAAATAGAACAAAGCATTATATTGACTGAATTACACAAAATCACAACACAGCACTAACACACGTACATGAAGCTAGAAGCGAAAGATCAGAAGAGATCAGTAAAGGCGTAAGTTTCAGTTTCACATCAAGAGTTTTAGTTTCAGTTTCGAGGTAAGCCGAAACGCCCTCTGGAAGAGCAAGTGCAGACTTGATGGAAAGTCAGAAAGTCACGTGGTAGAGGGTAGTTCAGTCTGTTTTGAACAATCTATCTTTACAACATATTCCCAGAATAAAGTTAACAGGTCTCATTGAGACACTTAACAATGGTGCAGGCAACAGAATATAAAGACAAGACACTGCAATAAAAGCAAATATCATGTAAATAATCCAAGTTTCAATATTCAAATTCATTAATTACAAATCTGAGTTAATATAGTCTTTATATTGCATGAATAATTTCACTGAAAGTATATCTTAACTGAATACTGGTGAATTCTTGGTTATAACATTAAGAGAGCACAAAGTTTACACTACACACAGAGCATCTCCCTCGCTCTCTGGGTTTAAATTCGTGGAGACAACCAAAACATGATAGTTAGAGCGTGTCCCGAAAGGTCGATTACAAATTTGAAGGGTGGGTAATGCATACAGAAATAAGAAATTTTTCAGCAGAGCATGAGGTCGGAAACACAAAAGGGTGTCACTTATTGGTGTAGTGATGGTAAGTGGCATTGGGGACATGTTATTTTCTCACCCCTCATCAAATTTACTTTGAAAAAACTGACACGCATGTATATTTTGCCTACATTGAAGTCTAAGACCGGCACCCCGTCTCCCCATAGGCCTCTTGCTGCCAGTAGTCACGCTATTGCACCTGCATTGGAGGTTAAAACATGCAAACCCTGCTTTTCACATTCTGAGCAACGTAAAGTGGTGTAGCGAGATTGAGATGCGCCAGGAGCAAAATATTGTTTCTTTGCCTCTGAGTGAAGTAGCAAAGTTGAATAGGGCCTTGGGCAAGGAAACATTATTATGGACTCCTCTCATATATTTTAAAAATTGACATTACCGCACTAATACCGTCTGCATGGCACCACTAACTTTACACGCCACTGGCATCACTACAACAGACTGTTTACCAAGCTTACGTAAAAAGGAAGAATAGATCAGATTAAATGTACAATATACACTTTATGGAATATCTATTCACAACAGTACAACTCAGTTATATAAACAACATTTCAAGCTATACGAAGCCTGGAAATTAGGGCGATGCATTTATATATATATAAACCTTTGAAGTAATCAAAGGACTTCCTGTCTAAAGTGATACATATTTCGTATGCTGTTTTTCGTTCCTGTCTGAAGTGATACATATTTCGTATGCTGCAACTGAGTTGCAGTGCAATTGTATTTCCTAAAAACCTGTGCTATACAATTTATCTAGTGCATTATTTCTTTCACCTAATTTCACTGGCAAAGAGCCTTCGTGTTAACGATCCAGTTTTTTACTGCAAAAACGACTTTTCTTATATATCCGAAATACCCTTAAAGTTTGTAGTGTAACTCAAAACAAGCTCAAAATAAAGCACAGAATTACATCATCAGGTTCTGGGGAAAAGACAGACAAAGACATTACACAAAGAATCATTGCCCTTATTATATACAATCTGCCATGAATATGACTATCTTGAGCTTCCACTAAATATGTTTTATGTTAAAAAGTATATTAACCCATATTTTACCATCTTCCTATATATAGGACAGCTCAGATTTGTCGAATTTTCATAGCCAATATTGTATTTTTAATCTAAATTCCGCTTCTAAAGTATATTTTAAGATTGATAAGTGCTATTTATTATGTTTTTAAGTTCAATTTTGATCATTTTTAAACTTTTTGATAATTTTGAATTTGGCTAATTTTTGCTACTTTATTTGACAAGAATTATATTTTTCTTTTAAATAATTACGAGAAAAAAATACAATTTCTTTTTTCAAATTTATTCATGGCATGTCTTGTATGGTATTTATGAGTAAAATTTGCAAACAAAAAGCTATATTCAAACCTGTTTTACAAAGGTTTTAGGTGCTGTCCTATATATAGGACGATAGTAAAATCCCCTACTATGCACACCCATACAAAGACGTTTGAAATTTCGGGGAAAAGGATTAGAATATCAATGTTTAACTTATTGCAAAACTCAGTAGCATCTAGTTTGCTTGGAACATGAACCTGTAGGTGTGTCTTGAATAATATATTTGTTCTGTTTTTTTGGTCGAGAGTTTTGGTCACGTGCTGACGCTATGTTCTGTAGGGAAAAGAATACTACTGTTCGATGTGTGATCTGATTTCACATCCGCTCCTTCCAGAACAGTATTGGAAATGAGTCGGAGATTTTTAACTGAAGAAGCTTTTGAGTATTTAATGCCATTGGCCGATGAATATGATGATAGTGATTTTTAAATTATAATATCACCACATGTTCCAGAAATTGTCACTGATGATTAAAAAGTTGATGATGCCTGCAGCAGCATTGAACATGGTCGTGCTGCTTTTGACGAAAAGATTCAAGAAGCAGATGGAATAATTGAAATTCTAAAGGAAAAAGATGCTGCTGATATACACCATATGAAAGATGCTGCTGAATATGCACAACACCTACATGGACTAATTGTGCACCAAAATTTTCATCAGCTCCTAATTATTTTACGGATATGATTTCAGGAAAATCACCTTGAAACTTCTCAAGATGATGGCTGAAAATGTGATTGTCCATCTATGGTAGAAGGTAACAAGCATGCTTGACAGAAAAATATTCACGATTTTTGTCTAAAATTCTATGAACTTTAACAAGTTTTGGGAATTTGGAATAGCGGATCTTACATTTTACCCAGAGAAAAAATGTACTGGGGAAATGCTTCTGATACTGGAACAACGCTTGTTAGTCAAACAATCTCAAGAAAGCGATACTTAGATATCAAGAGTTATTTATACTTCAATGACAATACTGCTATTGATTCAGATCGCTATTAGAAAGTACGTCCAAATTAGAAATTGTTGAATTAAGTTTTTTAACAGTTTGGTATGTTTTCTGAACATTTAAGTGATGATGAAAGAATAGTCCGCTATTTTGGAAGACATGGATGCAAACTGTACATGAAAGGAAAACCCGTAAAATTTGGATACAATCTAAGGATACTCTCATCTTTTGATGTATATCCCTCTCGTATTATACCATAGCAGGCAGTAAAGCAATTATGAAAACAAATGTGGCATGACTATGAAAAGAAAGAAAAGAAAATATTAACCCAACCAGTAGTTGAAAATTGGCTGTTTTTTGTTGAAACTCCTGCAAACCACAAAATTTATAAGGATAACATTTTTACGTCGTGTGATCTTTTTGGTCTCTCAGAAGCAAGCGTTTCTTTGCTACGGGAACAGTTAAGGAAAATAGAATGACAAAATGCCCTATAATAAAATTGCAACTGTTCGATCGATTGACAACAGAGTTGTCTCATTGATCACCAATTTTGACGACAAAAGAGGCTTTAAAAATGTAGAAAGAAGAATGAAGGGTGGAAAGCAGAAAGTAGACATACCATTGTGTGCTGTTTCGTATAATTTGTACAAAAATGGTGTGATTTGTTGGACAATCTCATAAAAACATATTTTTCATTCATGCAAGAAAAAAGTGGTATTGACCATTATTAGAAAATGCATTCGAGACATCACTGGTTGCACTGGTTTAGAAACATTAAAAACGTTTCCTCCAGAACAAGTTGAAGAACTCCTCGAATTTCTTCGACATTTTACCATTGCTTACCTGGGATTGCGTGTACCTCGCAATGATGCAAGAATGAGTTTGGGTATTCGAAAAAAAAATCCAGATTTACTCCAAATTCCAAAGTGAACCCTTTCTAGTAAATGGAAATCAACGCCAATTTCAACTTAAAAACTGTACAAGAAAACCCTTAACTATTTGCCAAAAATGTAATTTAGGACTTTGCTTTGAATATTTACTACCATTTCACGTATACCAAGATGCTTGACTGCAAAACATGTAGTAGTGGATTGTACCATCGTCTTATATATAGGACAGCTTGCAAAAAGACAACCGATAAAGTTTTCTTAAGTTTTTTAACTCTATACTTTTGCTTGATGTTTCATTAGTCTGTGATAGACTTTTTTTGGAAAAATATTAATTTTTTCTTAATGTGGTAAAATATGGGTTAAGAATGCCCAAGACACCCCAGAATGTAACTCTTCTACGTGTAATGAAAAGACAAATATTTCTGTAGAACAATCTGCAGTAAAATATAAATGCCAGTTGATTTATGAAACATATTTTATTGCATACAAAATACATGAAAATAATATTAATGGTTGGTTTATCATGAAAATGAAGTATTAGCTGATAAAACTAAATTTATACTTTTCAAGAAACAGGATAATTACTACAAAAAATTAAGAAATTAATATACTGTATTACAACTAATCATTTAAAATATACACTTATTTTCATTATCTTTATGTGCACGATATTCCATCGTTAAATCATTATCACGTTACAATTCTGTAAAACTAGAAAAACAAAAAATGTTTCTATAATACGTATCTAAAAACGTATTGTATCACTTGAATTGAAAGGCAATATAATGATGTAGGCTGTTTTATAGTGGATGGTGGAAGCTTTTAAATATCTCTAGTAGTTTGCTAGTCAAAATGAGAAATGAAAAGTCAATCACTAAAAAGTTATTTAATCAGAAATGTTATGTTTAGTGCAAAAGATTTTAAAAAAATCTTTCAACTTATAAGCAGCAAACATACTAACAAACTTTAGCAAATATAAGAAAAAGTCTGTTGAAAAGCCTTCGATGAGAAAATGCTTCCCTAATTATCACAGGTGTATAGTTTCATTTATTCTGTATGGCATACCTCAGCAAATGTCTCTTAAAATATACTGAAACAGAAATTTTGCACTCAAGTCGTAAGCACATCTTGCCTTTTTCAAATGCCTAATACGTAAATATGTTCTTAAACTGGACTTAGCACAAAAGCTTTTACTTCACATAATTGCATACAAACGCCTTCCCTAACTTATGTGTCCGTAAATGTTTTTTTAACGCTGATTGATCAGAAAATGCTTTATTACATACGTCGCATACAAACGGTTTCTCTTTCGTATGTGTCCGTAAATGTCTTATTAAAGCTGATTGATCAGAAAATGCCTTATTACACACGTCACATACAAACGGTTTCTCTTTTGTATGTGTCCGTAAATGTGTTTTTAAATTAGGACGATGAGAAAATGTTTTATTACAAATTTCGCACGCAAACAGTTTCTCATTTGTATGCGTCCTTAAATGTCCAACTAAATTATGGTGTTGAGAAAATGTTTTATTACAAATGTGGCATACAAATGGTTTCTC
>BGPR01053911.1:0-10312 GCA_013235015.1 Araneus ventricosus | reverse complement strand
TCCCTAGTCTAAACTTGGATTAAACAATGATCTAAAATCAATTTTGATTTTTTATTATTTCTTTTCAACAGTTTCCATATTAATGGTAAATATAAGTATCAGAAAATTTGATTTTAGAATCATCCCCCATTTTTTCACAAAAAATAAGTTAATTTTTAGAATTAAAGACACTTAACTTTCCATCTTTTCCAATTTTTTTTGTGGATACGGTGCTGTGTGTTTTGACTTTTTAACCCTTGCCTTTTGGAAATGGTCTTTTAATATAATGTTTTAATTTTTTTAAAAATAAATGCGACTTTTAAAATCATAATGTGTTTTAATGTTTTTGTAATTATGTGTTTTTATTTGCAAAATTTTTATGATTTTGCGTATTCTCCGTGTTCAACTTTTTATTTTCTGGTGCATTTTTTGTGATTTACTCGTTGTGGCTTTTGCTCTTTGTGTGTTTGTTGTTTATAGCACTCTGTACTTTTCTCTGTAGTGTGCTTTTCTTCTTTAAATAAAATCAATTAAATTAAAATGTCTCTGATATAAAAAAAAGTTTTGGTTTGTCAGGTAGTCAACGTATAATTTCAATTTGAATCTTCTATTATTTAAACTGTTTGACTTTAATCAAATTAGAGTAGTTTGTTTATTTGTAAACAATCGAAAAACTTTTTTAAATTACGAAATGGCTGTTTTTATTCGAAATTTACTGAGTAAGAATTAATAATGAAGTTGACTCATTTTATTTCATTTGCTGATACATTCATCCTACATATTTTCCACAAAACGCATGCTTCTCATTTGTTCTGGTTCTTTAACCCAACTTCAAAAGATTCGCAAAATGAGCAGAATTTACAAATTTTTGTCTCTTAGCTTATCAAACATGAAAAATTAAGGAATTTCAAAGAGGAATTTTAAATTCATTATGCTCGTTTGCATATATCTTCGGCAAAGTAGGAAATGTATATGACGCTAGACAAAAAAAGCATTTATACCCTCTAATATTATACAAAATGAAAAACAAGATTTGTCTTTGGCGTGCTATAGCACCCCTTAGGAAATGTGGGAAAATATGGCTTCCTTCGAACCTTGTTTAAAAACATCATGCAATATATAGAATGTCAGTTTTTCACAGTAACATAACATACTAAAATATTCAAATAATTTTTATTGCATTTAGCTAAAAATTACTTCAAACTACTATGTTTTGCATTTTTTACTTAAAACTCACTGTTCTAAACGGCATGATTTAATTTTTATAAAGAATATTTATATTTTCCTTTTACCATTATATTATTTATATTTTGCTTTTCGTTTGGAAACGAAGTAATTAAGATCCACATTAACGCATAACCTTTTTAGAAAAAATCCCTATTAAAATGATAGAAACACTAATAGAATAAATTGAGCTTTTTACTTAAAGCGCCAAAAATAATCAAAAACCGTGTTAAATCAAAAACACACTTTTTGAGCGCATAAAACTTGATGTTAATCTTATACGCGACAGAAAAAATCCCCAACGCTAAATGCACTTATTTATCAAATCACTTACATAAAACGGCACTAAAAAGTTTGCGTAAATTTTCTAAATTGAGTGAAATGCTTTTAACAAATGCAGCACATATGCGTCAAAATCTGATTTTCAGAAAGGAGCGTTACTCCGGCTAATTATTTCTACAAGAAATTCAGTTGGGGGTCTTAATGAAATTGTAGCAGAAGACGGGTCCAGATCTGTGTACACTCGGAAATAAATGTTACAAAAAGTAATATTAAATGTCAAAATGTATTGAGAAGACCCTAATAAATCTTCTCCTCACTGGGAAAGATGCCAAAGACGAAAACAAGAAAGAAAAATTCGATTCAATTCTATTCTAAGATTCGCTGGCTGAAAACTTTGCATTCAGACGCTCAAGTTTTCTCTTTCTTTTCACTCTATACTTCCTTACATGTCTTTCTTCTTTTTCTTTGACTTCCTTTATTTTTTTCCATCTTTCTTCTTTCTTTCTTCTCGAAACCAGTGAAGAAAGCTGATGAAAACGTAATGTATCAAAAACTCGCTTCTCATCGAAAAATCATTTAGGGGGGTATTTTTTTTATAGCTGCGTTAACAGCATAACTGTTCTTGAGTTTGTCCATTTCTAAATGTGTAGCTCGAAGAAAGTCCTAAAAATATTTTAAACCCTTTCATCTTCTTATTCTTATCTTTTTTTCTCCGAAACGATTCGATGTTTTCCAAATTGTATAGCTCAATTTTGTATGTCGAATCGTAAATTTTTTAACGGAAAAATTGCCTTTTTTATCATTCAGCGAATAATATCACTTTATTCAGGAAATTCCTTAAATTAGGAAATTCTTTTCCCCCAGCTTTCTTTCTACTTCTGAAGTCAATAAAATGAAGTTCTAGATTTTAGAGTCACAACTGCTTAGAGCAGAGGTTCCCAACCTGTGGTAAGCGTACCCCTCGGGGTACGCGAAATCAAAGTTGGTAATGGCGGAAACAAGAAAACATAAGGGATTAAAAGTTACAGAATTTTTTTTTCTCCAAGTTTGAGTGGAAAAGTAAATATGAAAGCTGTGCAAATCCTAAAGCTTACTCTCGAAATAAGAAAAAAGAAAGGAAATGGAAATTGCATTTTTTCATCATTCAGCGAATAATATAAGTTTATTCGGGAAATTCTTTAAATTAGGAAATTCTTTTCCCCCAGCTTTCTTTCTACTTCTGAAGTCA
This sequence comes from Araneus ventricosus, assembly GCA_013235015.1. NCBI lineage: Eukaryota > Metazoa > Arthropoda > Arachnida > Araneae > Araneidae > Araneus > Araneus ventricosus. The sequence continues at coordinate 7,599 of BGPR01053911.1, read as the reverse complement.
ATGAAATGAAGTTCTAGATTTTAGAGTCACAACTGCTTAGAGCAGAGGTTCCCAACCTGTGGTACGCGTACCCCTTGGGGTACGCGAAGGACCAGTTAGGGGTACGCGAAATCAAAGTTGGTAATGGCAGAAACAAGAAAACAAGGGATTAAAAGTTACAGAATTTTTTTTTCTCCAAGTTTGAGTGAAAAAGTAAATGTGAAAGCTGTGCAAGTCCTAAAGCCTACCCTCGAAATAAGAAAAAAGAAAGGAAATGGAAACCTGGTAATTGATTTTTAGCTATCTTTTAAAGTCAATGCGAAATTATTGCACTACTGGTTTCGTTTGTTTTGGCGTTGAACTAATACAATTATAAAAGGGGAACAAAATGTAAAATCAAAAATAAGTCCTGCAAATGTTATTATTTCGAGTCACTTGACTTTTAAGCTAACCTAAGTCCTTCACATTAATAATAAAAACTTTTTTGCATTGAGGGATAGTTCTAGGGGAGGGGGTACTCGAAAATGGAAAGACTAATAAAGGAGTACGCGAGAGAAAAAAGGTTGTGAACCCCTGGCTTAGAGTAACAGCTGCAACTTCTGATAGGAACTACTGTTAAGTATTGAACAATTCTTAAAATTCATTTCGAAAACAAGTGAAGGATAAATTGTTGACCGAAGGAATAAAAGACTGCTGTTTATTTGCTATATTCTTTAAATCGGCTCCTCGTCTTTAAGATGACATTATTATAATCAACGACTAATAAACAACGAATAATTTTTGTTAATTACTTCCATAGACAACTGCAGATGACCAAAACATAACTGCGGGTGCGTAATTTTTCCGAAAAACTCTGAAAATTAATTTTTCACTAAAAATAATTTATTAATATAACTTAACTATTAACTTACTCGATATTAACTATTACGATCTCGAACATTTGTAAAGAAATATTGGGAAGTATCAATCAGAAAGCCTTTCTTTTAGTTTGATAGTTAATCTTCAATTACCAAATCGCTTTTTTTTCACTGTAATTATACAGTGAAAAATATACAGTATACATAATATACATAAAAATATATAATTTTATATACATATATAAAATTATACAGTCTTTTATCATACATTTTAGATTCACATGAAAGAGATGGCTGTTCTAAATAAAGAATAATTTTTTTAGATTGTAGCTATTTATAATTCGAAACACCATAATGAAACGATGTGTTTTATAGTTTAGTTGGAAATGCATGTACAGTAGAACCCCACTAATCCGAACTGCTTTTATTTTCGAAGAGTATATGTAATTGAAAAGATTACCTGAAAAGATTTAAATATACATGCTAAAAACAAAAAAGTACCTTTTCAGCATGCATAATTTTGTACACATTGAAGAAACTAATGCAATTCGCCGTAAGATAAGATCACTTCATACAGGAGCACATCCATTATTCTAATGAAAAGGGAGACATATTCTCTTTCTATTGCTTTTGAATAAAACAATTCAAGAGATAGTAGTACTGAGTACTTATAACTTACATTTTTATTAGCACACATCTTTGCCTTTTCTATTATTATCAGAATTTCGGGTAATCCGAATTTTTTGTAATCCGAACAGGCACCGGTCCCAGTTAGTTCGGGAGGCCGCGGTGGCCTATTGATAAGGTCTCGGCTTTGGGGCCGGAGGGTTCCAGGTTCGAAACCTGATTCCACTGAAGATCCGCCGTGTATGGGGCCTCTTGCACGCTAAATCATACGTAGTGGCCAAACGTCCTCCCGTTGGTGCGGCGTGGAAGTTTGGAGAGGGGGTGCCAGCTCAGGTGTCGTCCTCGTCATCTGACCACAGTTCAAAATTAAGAGGTCCGTCCCAAAATAGCCCTCGTGTTACTTCAAAACGGGACGTTAATATAACTAAACTAAACTTAACCCAATTAGTTCGGATTAGCGGATTCTACTGTATTGTTGTTTTTCTTTCGAATTCTTAGCATTAATCTGAAAAGGAAAAATGTAAAACAATATTGATTTTCAAATGATTCCAAATTCTTTGTAAATGCGTCTAAATGAGATTTTAATTAATTCCTCAATTTGGTAAGATTTATATCTTATTTACCTATGAAAATTATAACTCAAATTAGTTATTAGTAAATTGCATATTGAAAGGAGGCTTCTTACACGTATTGTATAAAAAACTCTGAGGTCTAGTCAAGCAGAAGCGTTAATGTTTTCGAAATAATTCTTTCATATTTAAAAATGAAAATGTAAATTGTTTTATAATGAGCGTTCAAGAAAAATGCACTATTAGTATTATTTTTAAGTACTAGTAATTACATTTTTTTAAGATAAATCGAAATGAAACTGATAAAATGATAGTGAAACTTCATTGATGTTGTGTTTTAGAAACAACCTAGTATTGACGAGATAAGAGTTTTCAAATATTGTAATTTATATCTATATGCGTAACTTCATTTCTCTTTAGTTTAACAAAGCTGTAGTACTGTTTGATCACACTTTCGGCACCCAGTTGTAATCTTGACAAAAAGGAACCAGAGAAAGTTGAAACGTATACGATAAACAAACACCAAAACGTTGCAACCACAATATTTAGCCAGGGGATTGTACGAAAAAGGTAGAGGAAGTTTTTAAAGGTAAAATTTTCAGATTAACATCCCGTTTTGAAGGATGCCTGACTTGAATTTGTGTTACGGGATTTGAAGCAACAAAGGCTATTATCCCCAAGGATGCCTGTTTGGACCAGACATATTGACAGTGTTTAGGCGACACCTGAACTGAGATCCAGAACATCAGTCTTCCACACTAATGACAAGCGTTTGAGCCACCAAAATTAATAAATACCAATCACATATACTGTACAAAACAGAATTTAGTTAAAATGGACTCGAATCCGAAAGCATCCTACCCCAGCTTTGATATCTGCTTCAAGCCGCCCCATCCAAAGGATTTAAAAAACAGGTTTGCAGTATCACGTAATATATCGCGTTAGTCATATTTAGCAGTTATTCTTTTTATTCGTTCACATTGTTCATTTTTAAGAATAACTCAGCGTAGTGAGTTCTCATCAAATCTGTTGTCAAAACTAACTTGAAATATTTTCTTATCATACGTCTTCAAAAAGAAACTGTTCTTAACTAATGCGTAATAAATATGCTCGGTTTTTACAAAAAAATCAAATAGTAGTTAAAATGAAGGTGGAGTAACTTTCAGTTTTCTGGGCATATCTTTTTTTAGAATTACGAACAAGATAATTATATAATAGAACTCGAGAATTTCCTTTCGCTAAGCTAGGCCTCCAACAGGCCACCATGTGCTAGGAGTTTTAAAACTGGTCCACGTTAACACGTTATAAAATTAGCTATGATCTCATAATTTTCAAAATTCTTTTTATTCTTTCATATTGCTTAGTTTAAAAAACAACACTGCGTATAAAATTCTTTATTAAATTTGTTGGCAATTAATAAAAAAATATATATTTTTAAAAAGCAATTGTACTTGAATAACGTCTCATAATTGTGCGCCAGTTTACAGAAAAATCTTAAACGGTATTTGTAATTTGCATGGAAAAACTTCCAGTAGGTAAAAGAATCATAGCTGAAATTAAAATTTAAACGGTAGATCCAATAGTTGTGATATTGTATCATTATTTATTTAAATAATTTAAAGTTCTATAATAATTAGGCTTGTCATCTGTGTTGACTCAATCCCTGGATTTAAACAGGACATAGACAAAATGAAGCCCAGACTCTACTGTAAACCACTGAGGACTAAGGATAATTATTAATTTCATCAAAAACATTTAAAAAACACTTTTATTAGTGCACTAAACAGCAGAATATTTTTATTTTGGTTAATGTCTACTTTTTAATATTGAGTTCTATTCTTTCTCACACTCTCCACTTGGTGGCACCTCTGGTACGAAACCAAAATTTAATTAAACTAATGACTAATCGATAATTAACTACTGAAAAATATTCAAATAATGTGTTGTCATCGAGAATACACAGGTGTACAAAATTTAAAACCTCTAACCCTTCAGGAAGTGTGTGAAAAATCGATTACAAAATTCTATTTTTAGAAACATGAAATAACTCAAGTTAAACAAGAGAGTTTAAAAATGGTCTACGCTAATGTCTCTATCATTAATTCCATTTAACAACCCTAATTTTATTCATTCATAGTACTCATTATTAACGCCGTCTACTACCACATAAATTTCTTAACTAAGTTTCTAGCCAAAATTCACTGGAAATATTTATCTTTATCAACTGTCTTTATAAAGCAACTGTACTTAAACAATGTAATATAATTGCTTTCGTCTTCGACCAAGAAGAATGAGGCAAGCAGCTGAAACGGTACTTGCACTGGGTGTGGAGAAACTCTCAGTTTTCTGTGTAGATGTGCCTTAGAATTAAGAACAAGATAATTGTGCGTTGAAAAAGATAAGTGTTCCCAGAAAAACGATTTGGTATCACTAATGAGAATCGTATGGCCGTTCTTCTGCGAGAAGACTTTGCATAAAAAAAAGCAGCGAGGAAAGTAAAAAAAATTTCCCCATTCTTGAATTATCGCGACTTTTTTTCATTTGTTTACTTCGTTTGATGGGAACGATAATACTTTAAATTGGTAATTAGCGCTAAACGTTATCTGACATGTTGAAGACAAATTGCTTCTTTGTCATTTCCTGATGCAAGAGTGAAGTATAATCTCCTCCATTCACTCCTTTTTGTGTTTACCTTTTTTTATATTCCTTCAGCGAGCTGTTTAACTTATGCTAATTGTACTTTGTTTTGAAAGAAAGTTTGAGATTCTTCTATATTTCAATTAAGGAGGGTATATTTCAAAGCATGCTTTGTAAACTTTGTATCTTTAGAAATCAATTAAATTCCGCTAAATATCTATCGGAAAAATGTGTTTATGCAAAATCTTTGAAAGCGATGTACTTCTTGGGAATATTGTTTAAAATTTAAATACTGAAAAATATTTAGATGATTATATATCATGTGATGTGTGTGGATAGATTTGTTGAATTAATTATACACTTGAATGTGTTCATTCAATCAAGTCCAATCAAATAAAACAATGGGTCATATAGCAATGATCTCATAAGACTGGTTCTGGTGAAATTAATTATTATTTCAGTTAAGGAGGGAAAATGTCAAAACATGATTTGTGAACTTTGTACCTTTAGAAATCAATTAAATTTCACTCAATATCTATTGGAAAAATGTGTTTACGTTAAATCATTGAAAGCGATATACTTTTTGGAAACTTGTTTGAAATTTAAATGCGGATGATTATATATCATGTGATGTGTGTGGTTTAATTTGCTGAATTAACAATGCACATGAATACGTTAATTCAACTGAGCCAAATCAAATAAAATAATGGGTTATGTAGCAGTGATATCATAAGGCTGCCTATTGTGAAAATATATCATTCTGAAATTTAAGTTTCTGTATAACTTAAAAATTATATTTATTAAAAACTATTTAGATTGCCATCGTTTTCAAGTAAAGTGAAGCACATCTATCTAAAATGTTTATTTAAATGACAAAATTAAATGAAAGCAATGATTTATAAGTTTAAAATAAAGGATGTTCATTCGTTTATAGTAATCTTAAATTTGTTTATAGTAAATCTGTAAATTTTCTGTAAGCAGTAATAATAGCAGCAAAAAATCAAATGCACGAAAAATTAGGCTAAAATGTTGATAATTTCATCTTTACATGGTTTTACTCCCTCTCAAAAAAAAAAAAAGATTGTTTAACATAATAAAATCTATAAATATGATGGTTATTTTAGCGACAATCAATTTGTGCTTTCTTATCATTGATCATCAAGTGATAAATTCAAATAAAAAAAAAGAAATATTTTTAAAAAAATGTAGAATTAGACGACTTTTATAGGATAAAGTTTACGTGAAATAACTGTTAATTATATAATAATTTGAAGCATTTTGAAGCAAAAAAAATTCTAAATTCTGCATCGGCTTATACCCACATTCATTGACTTTTTTTATTTATTGCTTATCTGAAAGCTCTAAAAAACGAACGATAAAATAATGTCGTCAAAATTAAGAATAAAAATTTACTATGAGAGGTTTTATACGACGAAAAAATTCGGAATTTTCGAAAATAAATTTAACATTTAGATAACTGAGCCAATGGGTGCTTAAATATAAATTAAAGTAATTCAGCGGGTATCAATACAAAGGAGTCGATTTAGATTGTAAATGTTACTATTTAGAAAGTTACATATCAGTAGGGTTGCCATACGTCCCGTATATACGGGACTGTCACCGTATTTCACTGCTCAGTCCCTTTTTACAATTTGTCCCTTTTTTTGTCCCGTATTGGTAACACCTGAGATCCTATTCAACCAGTTTCTATATCTAAAAGATTATTTAGAGAAAAATAATACCAACCAAAACTGCGAAGCAATTATGAAATTGAGTATGGAAGAAAAATGGCTGAAGTATTTTGCAGATACAAAATATATTGATCAGAAGTCATGTCTAATAAAGCTATACGAATATGTATTTGCCATTCCAGCCAACAATTCCCATGTGGAGGGAACATTTTCCCTGATGTCAACTCGATGGTCGGACGTAAAAGACAGGTTGTCAGAGAAGACAAATGAAGCAATTTTGATTTGTCATTATAATCTTAAAATGACTTGCGCCCAAATTTATAATTAGGTGAAAGAAAAAAATGATATAATTAAGAAAGTAAAATCACATTTAAAATATGACTGGGCTAAAAAGGATTAGCGCGCATCTTTTTTATTATTCTACGTATTCATTTTATTAGATTACTTAAACTATTGATTATATTTATCAGAGTAAAATAAACCCTTACCTATACACTTTTTTATGGTTTATATTTTTCATGGTTTTATTTAGCACTTAAACGTCCCGTATCAACGCTTGGCAATTATGGCAACCCTATATATCAGGAATAAATAAAATGGAGAAAAGACCTGGGAATTTGCACTCCAACTCTAAGGATACTATGTTCATTTAGACACCTCAAGTTGCACTGCGATTCTTCCAGAGGGCCAGTTTTTATAAGGTGAACGACCTTTTAGATTAAAATGAAGAATGCAGAACCTCATTAATACAGCTTAGGTTTATTTCTTACGCCTTTAATGAGGAGATTTCTATGCCCAGGTGGAGCTAACTGTGTGTGTAGGTTTGGATGAAAATGCTGTTTCATAAATGCGTTTTTGAAATTATTCATGAAATAAAGCTTTTCCCTTAAATGAATTATTAAGGGAAAGAAGGTTCTTAAACATGTTAGAAATGATTATCAAACCATCAAAAAGTACATATATCTTACGATATCTTAATATTTATATGTGGGTACCAAACACAGAAAGAGATTAAAACAAAAAACACAAATGCAATTTACCCTGTGCAGAGATGCATGTTTGTATCACGTACATCTTTAGCATTTTAAAATTAATTTTAAATAATTTAATAAACATTTTAAAATTAATTTTAAATAACTTCATGACATAAAATGATTTATTTATCGCTACTTTTGCTTGAAATAAGAAAGATTTTGAAAAATTAATTTCATTTAACTTTTTCTAAGGCGGTGGGAAGTA
>BGPR01053910.1:0-10312 GCA_013235015.1 Araneus ventricosus | reverse complement strand
CCGCCAAACGATTCCTGTTTCTCCATCCCTTTTAAAAAGAATGGCCCAGAAGTAGGAGATAAGAGTAACTGCAATTTAAGAAAAATCCTCCTAAGAAGGAACCAGAAAATCGTCCAATTGTTGACCTGCAAGCGATCTTCTTTTGTGCCTCACCCCCACCCTCTTTTCCCGGAGAGGGTGGTCGGAGAACTCCTAAACCTTTAATCCGATGGACCAAATGAGACCGGTATTGATCCCAAGGCAAAAGGAGAGATCAGGGGGTGCACGTCGGCCTGTGCCCTTTTGATTTTGCCACCCCGGCAATGGGTCCCTTATCGTTTAGATGGCAGTCGGACACATAATAAAAGGGAAAGGGGGGCCGAGACGAGGCACGATTACAAAGCAGCCTTGTTGGCTGGCGGGTTCCTTGATCAGTTAGTTAGTTACTTGGCTTTTGTTTTGCGTATTGGAGAGATAGAATCGACTGCTGTATGCTACTGAATCGAGACAAATGAGAGTGTTTTATTTTAGAGAGTGAAAAAGCTTTTTATTCAGAGTTGCCTTATTGTTTACTTGGAATCTGAGCTGGATATTTCCATTGTGGTACCAGTGGAGGATCATTAGCTCAGAAACGAGCAGGGCCTTGAAAAATATCTCTCAAGAGAATATAATTAAAATAGAAATTTTTAACTTACTTCTAAATAGGTCAGAACTTTAGCTTTACTTCTAAATAGGCCAGCATTTTTAAATGTAATTATTAACTCCTTTTTTAAAAAAGGAACCACTTATTTCAATAATATCAATAAATATTCCGGAGCAGGATTTATGAAACACGAGTTGGGACGAACCCCCTGTGGAACCGGGTAGCAAAATTCTGGCTCTTAAAAAGAAGGACTAATCCAACAAAAATAATCAAGAAAATCATCTTAATCTTCAAACATGACAATAAAACTAAATTCGTTCTATTTACCTTTAAATCTTGCTTTATATATCCATAAATTATAAATAAATAAAACGAATTCTGATTACAGTTAGCACCTTTGAAAAGTCAAAAATTGGTTTGCTAAGTTGCTTGAGATAAAAATGATGTCTTAAGTAGGAATAATTTAGGAAGTTTTGCGTTACTGAAAAAATAAGTAGTAGCTTAATGCTAGTACTAGTTGGGTTTCCTCCGGCAAATAATATCGGCAGTTTCAAATCATTGAACTTTAGCTATTTTTGTTATTTTTTTGGGGATTACAAAACATTTATTGAGGATATAGGTCAATACCAATCTGATACGGCTTGGTTCGCAATTTATTGCCGAAAGAGCCTATGTTTTGTCCAAGTTGCTCAAAATTCGAAGATATTTTTCCATGTGTCTAACAATAAATTCTATATAATTAGAAACAAACAAAGATTAAGAGGTTTCTGAATATAATGTGGCTAGTAGAAGTAAAATTACGGTATGAGTTCTGAAGCTAAGTTTAAATAAGAGAATACCGGGTGGTCCAGCGAGTAATGTTTGAAAAACAATCTAATAGATGGCGCTAGCTGCGAGCAAGCGAGACCAAACTTGGTGCGCATGATCATTAGAGCGGGCAATTGTATAGGTGTGTGTTTCGTAGTGAAAGATGAGTTTAAGTGTGTTATTCAGTTGTGATTGTCACAAGCAAAATGAGTAAATATTTAACAGATATTCGAGTGTTTATTGTTTTCGAAATGGCCAAATGCCATGAAAATGTTAAGGCAGTGCAACGGGTATGGCCGGAGGAGTTTCAGAACAAGAACTGGTCGGAGAAAAAGACTGCAGTCCACACGATTGATAGCGAAGTCTCACGCATAATGGATGGATTCCAGAACCACCTCACTGCTGTCCTCGTTAAAGAAAGAGGCCACTTCGATCCCCTTTATCATTAATTGCTTATTATGTAATTTCAATATATATAATTAAAATCTTTTCATCACTCTTATTTGTTTTAAAATTAGGATTCGTATCGATTTCAAACATCGCATTCGCATCGATTTAAAATCGTATGGATTTCAAACTTGTGAAATGGTAATCGGGTTTAATTTTATCAATCAATGCAAATAAAGTTATCGCAGTGGTTAGATAACAGTGAAGGCGTAGATGATTTGAAAATGGATAATAAAAGAATGTAAATATCATGGGTTATAATCATATGTCTCTATTTATATTATGTGTATGCGGCCACTGAAGCTCAGATATGTTAAATTCGCTTTTTAAATTTAATGTCAAAGCGCATAATAAAATTTCTTTAGAATTTTTATTTTCTTTAACTTAAACATTGGGGAAACTTTAAAGTGGAACGTTCGTCAGAAGAACGAAATCAATTCTCCGTTGAAATATTTCGACAACTCATTATTGATTTGAAATTATATCCAAAATTATTATACCATTCATTCCAATTAACGCCATTTTTAGAAACCACTCATTCTTCATCAGATGACTGATCGGATTCTATGAAAATTAATAATTAAATAAAATAAGAAGCCGCACAGCTTGTGCTCATGTTAATTATAAATCAGTACGCAATTTACTGAAATGTGCACGCTGCATTAAAGAATCCGAATCTAATAATTGCATTTTAATAGCCTGGAAGGCCTAATCGACTAAACAGAGAGTGCCTGTTAAAATTAATTAAATCATCGATTCATCAGTTGATAGAAATTCATTACAGAAACATGATTTTCTAGTCTTTTGTCCATTGCGGAAATGTAGTCTTTTGTATTACTATCTTTCATGATCAAATATTTCTGAGTTATTAAACATTCTACAGATACATTTCCGGAATTGATGATGGAATTATATTACTCTGTTGATGGGAATGCATAAAGATTAGAATCCGAATTGAAAAGGAATTCTGCAAAATGCATTGCACTTTTCAAATACCGTTAAATGTTCGAATAAATTCATCAGTTTGTTTCGGCATTGACTTAACAAGAATAAAATAAATTTGAAAAAAAAATCTGCTTGAGGCTTAATTCCTTTAGACTTATATAATCAGAAATACATAACAGATATAATATGCAAAAATTAAAAGAAAAACGTATTAAAAGCAATTTTCAGTTAAGAGTAGAAACAGGTGTAACTGGATTTTTGTGTTTGGAAATTCTTACTCTTTTCATAAAACATCATACGTCATGAATCAATTTGTAATGTAGCATAGCATTTGTAGGACGCAAGCATAGGAATGAAAATTTTCTTCATATTAAATTTTCGTGTAAAATTATGCTTCAGATAGTTTTGCGATATGTAAAAATGCGTAATCCAATTTTTCCAATCAAAGGAAGTCTTATCAGAGAGACCACATCAATATAATTACAAACTTGTTCATATAAATAAAAGTAAAATGTAAAACCGACATACGTTTCTGTGTTTTAAAAAGGCATAGAATTTCCAGGTAAGTTTTCACATCAAACATACAAATACACTGAATATTTTCAATAGGATATCTCGGTAGGATCATAGTTCTATTTCGAATAATTTTTGCTGTTAATAGTTTAGAAATGAAGTTAAGTTTTCAGTTTAAAGTTCTAAGCTTAAGTTTTTTTAAAATCAAAGATTTCCTAAAATTGGACTTAGAAACGGTATTTAGTAACCCTACAGAACTTACTGCCCAGATTATAACTATTAGCAAAAAATTATATTTAGGAAGACTCAAATATCTACAGCAATTTTAGGGACTGAAATAGCATTTTAATGATGTTAGAATGATTCTATTAAATACTGAACATTTTACGCTTTTTTTCTTATTCTATGCAGATATTCTAGAATTATTGAACGATTATCAATATTCTAATCTATCAGAACAGAAAATGCTACGTATCGAAGCAATTTTTTTTCATTCACTGCATTCGTAAAATAACCTTTTCTGTTATACAAAGGAACAGTCGAAATAATTATCGCTTGTTTTACTGTTATTGTATAGTAAAGAAAGAAATTTAAACGATACGAATGCATTCATCAGAACAAGAAATACATTTTCGCATTGGAGCATCGCAGACGATTTCTAAGTATTCGTACTTGCTATTCGTAAGCGGAATGCAAAACCATCATTCACTTCGCAAAGACAGATGGAATAATTATCGTCTGTCTTATTTGTATTGGATAATGAAACCGAACCCTATTCTAAATTTTTAAAGAATAGTATCCATTACTTTATCAGTGATCAAACAAACCTGACTAACGATGCATATCGATTGAGAGATATTCAAACAAGGGTTCCATCGATTTTAGAAATTAACATTCGTCAATAAAATTGAGTCATTACTAAAACCATTTATCTTTATTACAAAATATTTCAGTGGCTAGACTAGAGATAGTACAATACTTAATTAGCAACTTCTTTGTGCAAATAAGAAATAGGAGAAACACTTATCAGATTTTAGCCTAAACGGCTGGCAACTCCTGATTTTCACCTGCGTTCTAATGATTTTAATCTTCATCGTTTCCCTTGAGATTCGATTTCCACTTTCACTCGTCTATCAGATTTATGTAGACAGATGATTCATTGTGTATTAAGCAGGCCTTCATCTTTCTCATTCGCGTTTGATTGAAGACTTTTAGGAGAGGGACTACCGTTGTTAAAGTAGTGAATGATTTCTTTAATAGACCGTTGGTGCTTCGTATTTTTCTTGTTCATTACTTTCTTCTTCAGAAATAGTCCTAACAATCATGGAGATGAATTAAACATAATTTGCTGGAGAAGATTTCTAACTTTGAAACTGCGGATGTTTTAGCTTGAGCGAAGATCTGCATTTTTAACGTCAAATTTTCGATTAAGCAAGTATTTGATTATGCACAATGAAGATATGCAAATAGCAAAGGGATGAAAATAATTAATTAACAAATGTATTTTTTTCTTTTGCTTGGAGGCTATTCATGAAATGGGCGTTAACTTTTCATTTCAATTATAAAATACGTTCTGAAGGTACTATTTAAATTTTCTACTAGAAGACACTGGGCATTCTTTGTGTTATAAATAAAACTTTCTAAAATTTCTGATTACCTATAAATTTAAGTGTCTTATTTAAAAATTTATTATGGCTCTCATTTAAAATAATTACTTTTTCAAACAGTGTGCACATTTTAGACGCCTTCATTTTTATATCACAATATTCTTAAAATATTTATTAATACATATAAATACACATACAATATATACAAACAATATACAAATTACATTGATATATGAAAAGATTTATTACCATTGATAAAATATTATTTTTAAAACAATTTTAATCCAAAATACAGTTCCGAAAGATTTCTTTATGCATTTTAACTCATTATTTATGAAAATTTAAGCGCCAAGTAAAAATGGGCCTCCATTTTCCAAGCATAATTTGGGCAGACACTCCTATGAGCCCCTAGCCTGAAGATACATTTATATTTCTACTGCCAAAATATTTTTGCAAATGTCACTTATGTTCTACTCAAAGCAAAAGCAATTAAAATAAAAAAAAATTTGAAATAAATTAAATTTATTGAATTATGAAAAAAAATTCACAGGTTTTAAAATTTTAAGCGAAGCTACAAAAACCGAAAAAGTGTATTATACGATCCAATTAAAATTTCTCCACAAGAAATTGCGAGCTTAGAATTCATTCATTCGATTCTAATTAGAATTCCCTTAGAACGAATTCGTTCAACTGATCCTTCCTGAAGATATCGCTTTGAGCTTGGCACCTTTTTATGTTTCATCCTGGAAAGAACTCACGATTAAGATTTCAAATTTTACTTCTAAAAATATTCAAACAAAAGGATTTCCTTAAATTTTCAACCTATACTCCGAAACATCGTAGTATGAAAATGCATTAGTCTTGATTCGTCTCTTTTGTCTTCTTCTGGGTTGATTGCATCAGCCGTAGCATTTTGTCCTTAGCGAATCACCCAGTTTACAGAAAGAATGTCAGCCTAAAAATATTTTCAAGTTAATTAAAGCAAAAGTGAAAATTCTGCTTCTGAATCATTGTCCAAAGAAAGCAATTTTTTTAAAAAAATATTTTTTCATCATAACTTTAACATTGGCAAAAGGCACGGGTGAAAGAATAGATTAAACAATAGAATTGCGATAAATTTCATTACAACATTAAAAAAGTAACGAAAAAGTGAACGGAAATTGTAGAGGGACGAGACTCATGTTTATATGGAATGCCGCTGTTGAAGAATTAATTCAATTTCAGGAGCCATTTTTATTAGATGGCTAAGTTCCACGACACAGTAGATTAAAAGGCACAAGACGCAAGACAGAGAACAACAACACAAGACAAGTACACAAAAGAAGAAGAGAGAGAGGCATCATGGGAAAAACCCGGATGGCTCTAGTAGCGACACCTACCATAAAAAGGAGAAGGCAGTGAATTGTAACAACTACAAAATAAAATTGATATATCACTGAGAAGCTAATCAGTAACTGAAAATTATTCATGACACATAATTGCCTCAGCGAAGAATCAAACAAATTAAACTCTCAACAAAGCAGCTGGTTATAATAGAAGAAACAATAAACAATTTAATTTTAAAATCCATGATATAATAAAAATAAGTGCAGCCAAAGAAGAACTTAATTAAGAATTACTCTTTAAAATTTAAAAAGAAAAAGAAAAGATAATCATACTTACTAAGAGAAGAATTCATAGTACTATTGTTGAGAACATTCGCCACAGACTTGATAAATCATGGGTTTTTTTTAAATGTATGGTTAATATTTCAAGCAAACGACTTTTTCCTTGTAATATTAAAACAAAAATTAAACCGATTGAGATGGATTTATGAATATTTGCAAATGCTTTGCATCGCAATTTTCTTGAAAGAAGATTATTCAGCAATTTCATGGGGATTCATTCTTTCGTAAGAAATTTGTCTGCAGACGTTGAAATAAGAACTGATTGCTTATGAGTTCTAGCACTGATTACTAACATTTTAAAGCTTAATAATAAATAAAGTGCTTTATTGAAATATTTTCTTGGAAACGTTCGCCATAAATAATGACAGTGTTTTTCGAAAACCAGGTTCTGCTTTTACTTTCAAAATTATAAAAAGAGAAGATTCCATCAATATAATTAAAAATGAAAATTTATAAATAGTTTGTAAGCTGTAGAAATATACACTTTCGAGAGTTTTAAAATTTCGCTCATATATACGTACTATGAAACACAAGGAAGATAGTAGTGATGATTACATGGCGATTAATCAATTAATTTTTTAGCAATTAAAAACCATGTTAGTTTATCCTTAGTGTTGCCATTAATTCATTTTTAATTAATTAAAATTTTGAAAATCCTTACTTAGAACACCTAATACACAAGAAATAACTACGTGCCAAATTTGGTAACTAGGTGCATCCATCTTTTCTGTAGAGTCCTGTGTAATTAATTTTTTTTTTTTTTATCGGAGGTGGCTCGATTCCCGGGCAACAGCCCATGGCGCCAAAGTCCGAGGTGGCGCCAAAACGGGAGTGTGAAGGGAAAAAAAAAATTGTCTTCATAGACTTGAGAATAAAGTCATATATTTTAAAAATTTATTGATAATATTATTTTAGTTTCAATAAGACCACTAATATGGTTGAAGGTTAAAAATTCTCACCTTAATAATATTAAGTCATATTTGTAGGTAAAATATGCATATTTCTAAATAAAAGTTTGCATGACATTTAGAATGCAGACATTATAGAATTAAAAAAAAAAAAAAAAACACGTCAATTTGAGGGGACGCCATATTGACTTCGCCGGTTGGTAACTTTACTTCGGGCCGCTTCTGATTTTTGTAAATTACTTTCTTTTATTTTCAAGCATTTTTATTACTTTCTAGAAAGTAATTTATAAGAAGAAACGGGCCGAGGATTCAATCAGTATGGATTATGTATGAAAATGAAAGTATATATCAGTATGGAATCAGTATTGGAATAGAAAATTTATAAGTATTGGAACAAAAAAATTATAAGCACTGGAACAGAAAGTTTATAAGTATTGGAATAGAAAATTTATAAGTATTGGAACAGGAAAAAACAGAGAATTTATAAGTATTGGAACAGAAAGTTTTAAGTATTGGAACAGAAAATTTATCATTAATGAAACTGAAAATATAATTTGTTCAGAACGGTTCTGAAACAAATGGCGAAAATAAGACACGCCTCCTGATTCAAACTCTTATAGAAATAATATATATCTGTCACCGGAGCGTGTTATTTCAAGAATCTGTTAATCCATCGAGTTATTTCAGTGTTTATTGTATAACTCCGCAATACTGGTAGCGCCATCTATTGGTCGATTAGAAACTCTTACTAAACGATTCTTAACCAATGAAAACTTCATCACAAACATCATTTTTGCATGTCAAATCATTAGAAAACTTTGAAACATCACATGGATGGACTTCAAAGTTGATAAGAGGGAACATTTGAAGAAAATGGAAATAATTTATTATACATCAATGTAATAAAAGTATTTCATTTACTTGAATTGGCGAACATGAAATTTGGAAACATCGGCTCAGAAGTACAAGAGGTAAATGAACTTACGATTTCAACTGAGTTTTATAAAGGCCAGATTGTACAATTGTATCAAGTTTCTTGTTTCCACACAAAATTTGCATGACTGGTCATGTTTTCAAATATGTCTGCTGTTATTTCATAATCTAAATTTATTTTCGATTTCACTCCAACGGAATGAAAGTAAAAACAATAATGAATATAAATATTAACCACCTAACTTAAAAGTCCGAGGATACTCGTGCATCGAATTATCGTGTTTTTAGTTCGAAAACTAAAATTTAATCATTAACTTTATAATTTGACACAAAAATTACTTAGAATCTATAAACATCTCAAGCATTCTTTGCCTTCTGAGATGAATGAAAACGACCCTTTCCAAAACAGAAAGGATCATCTTATTAGATAGCAAAGAAAGTTAATCAGTTAAGAGGTTTAATATACAGTGGAATCTCCCTATAACGAAATCGCTTGGTTCCAGTTGAAAAATTCGCTATAGAGAAAATTTCGTTATACGGAGATTAGAGATTTTGCAGTTATTTAAGTAAATGCTACAAACCTTTTAGGATGTGCGATAAGTTCGAAAATATTTAATTATGACTTTCAATTAAAAATGAATTAATATTTATTATAAATTTGTTAAAATTATACTAATTTTTATTGTATAAACAAAATGCTCAAAAGTGAAGACAATTCACCAATTTAGAGAATAATATGTACTAGTACGGATAAACAAAAAATGCATATTGTCACATCCATTTGCTGTTACCACCCCGATTCTTGGAATCTTGACAAGTAGAAATGTTGCTCCCTCTGTAGAAACCCAGGTCTCCACAACTGCATTACCCTTCACATAGCATTCTACTGTTATGTGTTATCGCTGGAATGAACAATGCGAATGGTTCCAGAAACAGGCACGTGTGAGCGATTTGTTTGCACAGAAATTAGCAACTTTCTTCAAAAATGACAAAAATCGAAAAGATAAAGGTCTGAAAAAATTCGTTACAAGGGAGACAACCACTTCGTTATATGGAGAATATTTTGAATGTTATTTAACATTCCGATTAAAAATTTCGTTATAGGGAGAAATTCGCTGTAGGGAGACTTCGTTGTAAGGAGACTCTACTGTATTTAAATAGAATCTTTCCATTTATCGTTGCGCCAGAAAAATGAATATTGAACCAATAATAATAATAATAATAAAAGTATTCGATAAAAGAACTCCATTGCAATTATACAAAAGGATAAAATGGTGCGTTTTTGTATTAAAAAATCAATTTATTGATTCTTTTTGTCATAGTTAGTCTGTTTTTCTTATCTGTTAAAAATCGAGAACGTAATTTATTTTCGTAAATTATTGTGTTTAATAATAATACACTAGCGGAAATTGCCTTTGTAGTAGGGTCGGATAAAACGTGTCAGAAACAACTCCACCCTTATATTGATCTATGATGGATACAGCACTTAACTGTGAATTCAGCAACAAATTTATTTTCGCATTTTAAACTCGTTATCACAGAAGCTAAATTTGACTTATTTCTCTCGGCTCATAACAAGTAATCAGTTGTTATGTTAATCAGAATATTTGTTATGCTAGACATTCTGTTAATTATCCCATATTGTCAAATATCCCCCTAGTAGCACAAAGATATTGAACAATATTCGCACCATATTGGCACATATACCCCTAGTAGCACAAAGATATTGTACAATATTGTACGATATTGAACAATATTCGCACCATATAGCCACATATACCCCTAGTAGCATAAAGATATTGTACAATATTATACGATATTGAACAATATTCGCACCATATTGCCACATATACCCCTAGTAGC
>BGPR01053909.1:0-10312 GCA_013235015.1 Araneus ventricosus | reverse complement strand
AATTTCTATCGGTTTTTAAAACTGACAATTGCTTTTTCCTTCCCGTGTTCCAAAAATTCCATTTTGGAAGAAATATGAATGGCCTGCTTAAGAGAACGGCACTGTTCGCTTTCTGTTGAGTATTGAAGGAGCGTTGTTGTTACTACTCTTGTCGATTCTAATGTTATATTTAGCATTACACGAGTGCTTGGTTTTGCGTAACTGCTCTTTCGAGGAAATGAGGTTTGAAAGATTCCAGAGATATTTAGTTGAAATTAAATTTTATTTATGAATAACGTAAACCGCATGGTAATGTACCTTGGCATCAAATTGTTGGGTGTGAAGTCAGTTTTAGCGTGAATAACTTTTAATCAAAATACATTTTTTTCGGTTAAAAAACTCCACAAAAACGATAATTATATTTTTTATATCACAAATAAAGAAGGCTGAAGCTGCAAGTGCATAGAAATCTAGGATGCGAATAGCATATGAATATGCAAATTAAATAGCGACAATATCAGTTTTAACAATAAATTAATTAAAATTTTTTATAAAACTGCACAAAATGATAATTTTCTAAAGTGCAAATTTTCTTGAAAATATCATATTCTCGTAGTTTCTATTTTTTTCCTAAGAAACTGAATTTCATAAGGAAAAATAGTTGTTTTTAGTATCAAAACAACTCAGAATGTTTATGAAAGTTCAACGACAGAAATAAGATGGGTGAGTATCGCATATTCAGACAAGAGATAGGATTCCATTCAAGTACTTAACGTGACTATGTATGCTGAGTACTTGAAGGGATCTGGTTTTTGCGAATTTTCAGCAAAAGCATCAAATAAACAACTTTCTTTTTCTGCACGTTGTTTTTATGGTATGATAACTTCGAAATAGTTACATTTTTTAAAATATATTTTCCATTTTAAGTTTTCTAGCCAGATAAAACCAAAATCGCATGAAGAATGTTCTCGAAAAAGTAGCTAAGAAATAATTGCGACTGAACGTAAAAACATAAAACGCAAGTGATTCAAAAGTATAAATAAAGGAAAACATCTAATGCATACATATTATTAAAATTTGAAATACAGACTATCAATTACCTCTTTAGTTTAATTTGAAAAACATAATATATTTAAAAAAACCCGAAGCTAAAGTCTAAGAGATGTTATGAACACATCTATGAATTAATGTACACTGATGAATGAATTTTTTTAAATACGATTCTTGAAGGAAATAAAAAATCGGAGTTTGAATGTAGTTGATCCAAAATAAAACCATAATAACTCTTAAGAACAAATTAATTTTTTATACATAGTTAGTCCATATAATGACCGTAATTTAGCAAAGATCTACAATGGTAACTATTTCTATCACAGGATATGTGTGAGCCAAAGACTTTACTTCCGGTAATACATTAATTTAATATGGCATGTACTTAAATACGATTTAAATTCCTTTCACGTTTTGTTTCAAATTCAAGTAATACTAATTTATTTCATTTTTGGTTTCATATCAATCTTAAAATAGATAGAAATATCTTATGATGCTTGTATTCTTCAGTGAAACTTCTTTCACAAATTAGTATTGATGTTTTTATCTTATTACGGAAATGGCTTTATTTCAGTACTAGGTCAAAAATTTTAATAATCAAATTGTGACGATTTATATATATATAATCAAAGACACAATTTTGTCTAGCAATCTATGTCATAGCAATTTTTAACCAGCAATAAGTTAAAAGATTTCTTCAAAAAATCCTGGAGTAATTCTTGGATTTTAGAAGGTAAAACATGATATACTGTGTGTACACAAATGAAGTGACTCATTTAAAAAATTAATTAAAAAAAACTAAAAATGTTGGAACTACGTTTTTTTTAAATAAGAGCGCAGCTGAAAAAGTTTTTTTTTTCAGATAGGCAACGCGGCGTTACACCTTTCTAAATTTGTTACAGCGAGAAAATTCCGTACGCAATGGCTACCGATTAGCACAAGCCGAAGCGTGTTTTCTGGTTTATTTTTTTACAATTTTTCTTGAATATCACGAAAACTCTTCAGTTTCAAACAAATTAAAGAGCCTAAAATTCCCTACAAATGCATGCTTTTATTTTTCTTCCAGTTTTAATATTTTCTCAGATAATGGCTCTCAACAAAGTTTGATTTCCAGTCATTTACGATCCCCTAGACCACCGAAGTGGCATGTTACCTATCTGAAAAAAAAAGCTTTTTAAGATGCGTTGTCATTTAAAAAAATCCCTAGTTCCAACATTTTTAGTTTATTAAAAATTAATTTTTGAAATGAGTCACTTCATTTGTGTACACCCTATATACTTGCAACTGAGATAAATAAAATAATAATAGTTATAGTAAAAGTTCTTGGATTAAGAGTTTTTATTTAAAAGAGCAATCAAAGATCCTTTAAAATTTTACGAGAATTTTAACTCAAGAGTTTCTTCTAAAAAGATTATTTTCATTAAATTAATAATGTATCTGAAAAAACAAATTACTAGTTCAGGAAACAAAGTTCCAGTCTTTATTTAACTATCAACCATTCGTATAACTTCTAGTTTTATTCACATTTATGACATCGTATCTTAAAAGAAAGGGAAACTTTTATAATATCAAATTAATGCTTGCAGACATGGTTTCCAATTACTCTCCTATGCATCGGAGGGCAAGAAACTTTAGAGAAAAAGGAACGGATCTTTCAATTTTTATCAAATTTTTTGTTATCTCACAACCGAAGGATTTTGGAGTTCTGTTAATTTTGCCTCCATAGCCGTCAGCGCTGATGCCACTCCTAAAGAAGAAATATTCAAAAACTAACCAATAAGAAGTATGATAGCACTCGGAAGTAAATGTAGGAAACGACTGAACTTAAAGTATTAAATATTCAGCCGCATTGAAATACTGAGGCAGTTATTTTGTCGTTACTGATAGCCCCACTTTCGACATGGGGTCTGAATTATAATTTTTTCAAAATTTTTCATTTGCTGCTCTTGACAGAAAACATTGCTTTCAAAGATCCTCGCTTCGAAGAAGATTTAAACGGAAGCTCGGTTTAAAATCGATGCTTTCTCACAGGATTTGGCTAATGCATTTTGGAGGATTAGCTGATCGTGAGAAATGTTTCTATGTATTTCGGGGAGTTCAAAGCAGAACCTTATTTATTTTACTATTTCTGCAACTTAGAAAAGAGTTACACAACAATACTTATTTATAATATTTCTCTCAGGATAAATGTGTAAGTTTTGTGTTATTTCAGCATTTATTTGTTAAGTAATAGATATTTGAAATATGCGCACGATATCTTTAATATTAATATTCTACTGTCCAAGTTTGTCTGCGAGTAAGTACAATGTTCTAAAAGGCACGATGATTGAAAAGTATAGCTATTTTCTTAATCATGAATGAATATATGGAGTCTTCTCAGACCCTTTTATTTAAATTAGAGTAATTTTCTATTACTGAAGCAATGTTTTACCTAACAGTAAATAAAAAATTTTCTTCGGTCACTTTGAATCCCGCTTACAGATTGAACTATACACTTTTTTTCTCTTAAGTCTTTTCTAACTCCTTTAACTCAATGACTTCTTTACTTTCAGCTTAACCTCTTATAATAATAAGAGTAATATCTACTTAAAGTCTGTAGACATGATGAAACAGTTGGCCCTCTCCCTACCGCTAAAAGAATGATTTACTACAGGGGCGTACTAACGTTGAAAACTATAGGACATGCGGGGAAGTTGCCGTTTATAAAGTTGTAGAGTAGCATCGATTTTATACGAAAAGACATATTACGTATATATAGGGTGAGTCGGTCAAAATGGGTTATGGATCTTACGTATACACTGTAAAATATATCCGTTTTTTTCCCGGACTTTTTCCGTATATTTGACGGTTTAAAGCTGTTTTGTTGATAAAACGGTTTTTCACCGTTTTCCGCTCCATCCATAAACGGTTTAAAACTGTCAGTGCAAATTCTATTTTTCGTCATACGGTATTGCTTTCCGTACGAAAAATTTCCCTTTTCTTAAATGTAATTTTATTGCATTCATTTCATGTTTTTAATAGGGTTCCATCTCCGTAACCTTAAAACACGTGTTCTGGCAATAGTTGATTTTTACACCACTAGGTGGCGCCCCTAGAGCTATAGTGACTTTAAAACTCAAATAGATTATTTTTACTCTATTTCATGAAGTCTCCGGTGGTCTAGTGGTTAGAGCGGCTGCATTTTATTTCTATGAAAGCGGTTTAGATCCCCGGTTCGGAGGAGTTAGAAGTTTTGTCACCATCTTGCATCGAAATCGTCCAAGTAAGTTCAATTAAAAATTATATTAATTAAACTAATTGAAATTAATAATTAAGCCATGATGAATTAATATTCCTAATTGATAATACACATCAGCACATTTCAACTCAACTCGAACAGAAGGAGAAAAACAACTCAACTCAGTCGATGACGTCACTTACTTCGATGGCTTAATTTTTACCGAGAAAACTTAATTTCATACGATAAAAAACCGTTGTGACTACGGATTTCCTTCGTAACTTTTACGGCAAAAACTTGTTCCTGTATGGTAAAAAACCTTTGTGCCTACGAATTTACTTCCTAACTTTTACGGTTTTGCACAACCAACCCAGCTGCCAGTTTAAAACCGTAAATTTTACGGGATTTTTTTTACAGTGTAAAAAAATTAAATCGGCAAAACACATATTTGCTTTTTCGCGATTTGATTGGCTCAATCTGCTTTCAGAAAGATGCTGTTAGCAAGCAGCTTCAACTTGCTGTTAGAAAGCAGCTTCATCTTTCTGTTAGAAAGGAGCTTCAACTTGCTGTTAGAAAGCTAATCACAAAATTGCAAAATAAAACACAAACATTACATCTTTTACTAAAAACAATTATGGTGATAAATTTATCTTAAACATAACCTAATCCATTACAAATATGACCCGTTTACAGAAAAAATATTTACAAAAAATTCCATCGCGCATTATCCTGTTTTTACCACATGATATTAAAAATCCTAACAGCAACTCCGAAAGGTTTCGGTCTTCATTTTAAGAGCAACATTCAAGTAAAGTTTATAAATTGAAATCTGCAACACTATTAAAACAATATGTAATTCTCGTTATCAGATATATTGTAAAATATTAGATTGTAGAGGGGCGAGACTCATGTTTATGTGGAATGCCGCTGTTTAAGAATCAATTCAATTTCTGGAACCATTTTTATTAAATGGCTAAGTTCCACGACACAGTACATTAAAAGGTACAAGACGCAAGACAAGACAGAGAACAACATCACGAGACAAGTACACAGTCAAGAAGAGAGAGAGGCATCATGGGACAAACCCGGATCGCTCTAGTAGCGCCACCTACCATAAAAAGGAGAAGGCAGTGAATTGTAACCGCTACAAGATGAATATATTACAAAAGATTGGAAATAAAGTGACTACTTTTCTTGCAATAGTTATTTTAGGTGTTAAACTTTTTAGAGCAGTTTCCAGGGGATTGCTTAAATTTTAAGATTGTTTCCAAAAATTTTATTAGATTTGGCTGCTGTGGATTTTGGTATTCGATTCTACTTAAATTTCTGTGAGTTGAATTTATTGCCTTAAAAGCTTTTCCTCTAGTGTGAAGACGACATGGGAAGAAATTTTTATATGTTTCAAATCTTTTCAAGGCATCTTGCAAAGATGGTGGAATGGTTTCTTCATCATTCCTACTGCCCGCAGGAAAGATTACTGACATCCATTTCTTGCATACCACGACATAGTGCCTCCCCATCTGACAATTGGTTTTAACCATTCTATTTAAGATTGAGAGGACATCGAGTGCCTGATATAATTGCCTAGCCTTAAGTTAGTGTGGAAGAAAATAAAGAATAGAACAGTTTTTATTTAAGTTCAAAAAATAAAGATCGATATTTGGAAGTTCAGAGTAGACGACTCTCTATCTAATGCATGTCATGATTAAAAAAATATTTTTAACATTGAAATGAATATGAATAAATCAGGATCAAGGCAAAATGCCGTCTAAATGAGAAGGTCCTTCTAACGAAAGAGGTACAAAGCAGGTTTTACTATACATAAAATTAAATACATCGCTTGGAAGTGACTTTATGACTATTGGAGTAAAAATTGTATGCAATATTTGTTCAATCGAGGCACACGGGCTTTTTATGATACGATAATACCATTGCAAAGGAAAACATTTTCTTGTCGGATTGACATACAAATTTAAAGAATTAAAAGAAATTTAATCCAAAAATAATATATTGGAATCGCCATAATATATAATCAGAAATTTTGCACCCAATCAGGAATTTGTTTCAACATTCAATTAAAAAATCTCTTAAATGAAAAAAGTAGGAAATGACAATAAATATCTGAGAAGGATGAGAAAACGTAAATATTTACTTCTATGAGAGTTGAAAAAAATCACGGGAGTGGTATAACCTATGAGGGAAAGATGAATTTTATTGATACTTGCTGAAGAATGAATGTGGGTCAGCATTGTATGATCTTAGTGCTGCATTAAATGTAGGATCCAGATCACGTAGACATCTACCGGCGACAATGTTGGGGAATCATTTATATTCCAAAACATAAATCTTTGTGACACTCTGCGGTATTTTTATTTAACATCTTAGAATTCTATTACAATTCCTGCGGCCATTCTTTTTTTACCTTTACATCGATCTTTTCGTCTGTCATGAAGATTCATTGGGGTACATACGTTACATCTTTTATGCTTCTATGTGAAGGGGCACTCAAATTTGAATTCCACTTTTATTTGTTACCGATTAAAAATTCCAAGTAATTTTAATGTCCAGGCTGAAATTATAGGCCTCCACAAGATCTCTAGGCGAATAAAGAGCTTGGTATAAAAATATCTTAGATTCTATTTATTATCTAATTGTTATATTTAATAAAACTTTCAGGATTAAGAAGCATTATTCCAAAAACTAGCAATGGCATGTAAAATCGAAAAAAATAGGTGTAATACGTTTATGAAATTTATTTTGAAAACTTATAAAACAGTTTTATAAAATCTACATAAATTAATTATTTTAAATCAAGGTCAATCAAAATTACTGGCTAATATTTAACAGTTGTTAAAACATGTAAAATGTATCCTTCTGCCCGTATTAATTAAATCATAGAAAGGCTCTGGATTTTATAGGTTTGGCAAGTTAGTATTCATGAAAGGAATCCAAATAATTAATGTTTGGTTTATGTATATAATAGGGTAAATGCTAATTTCAAAGTTTATATAAAAATACGAATCAAAGGAAATAAAAATTAAATTATTTGTAAGTACGCTAACAAGTCATTAGATCGCAATTTGTTGCACTGTCAAACACATGTTGGATTTCAAAAGAGTATGGCCAAGTTCGTGTTTTCAGATTTGTCATATATACTCGAAACATTTCGTGTACTTGAAGACAGTGGCTGGAAGTACAATAATCATACCAAAATGAGAGACTCGGAACTTCATTTCGAAGTGAAGAAAGCAATACGTAATTGATTGGCACCATTATGATGAATCATTCTGAAATTTCCACAATAATAATACAGGAACTAAAAATATTGAAGCTTTAAACAATATGTATCGATACAACTACAAAACACATGTTACTGTGATTTCTTTTAACTGACTGTTATAGCCTAAAATGAAAGTAAATATGTCGTGAATGAAGTCTTAAACAGATGCAAATATTTTCCATCCAGTCTAAGTGTACTTTTTGGAGGATGTCAGACGTTTCAATCGCAGATATTGCTTGAACTAACATCTCGAAGAGTATAATAATTAGCATCATCCTAATAGCGTAAGTGTCGTGTTATTAGTGAGGTGTTATTATCAAAAACGTATTCCTCGTTGTGCTGGTTTCATATTCCTAAGTTCGCAGCTTCATTTTCCGCACAAATTCGGTGGATTCCTGAGATTCCGAGAGCTATCAGGGTCCTTATCTTGTGATTAAGTGTCATATTAAAATCTCCAAAAACATTTATTTTAAATTTGATTCTCTTGGAAAAATAAAATTTGTGACTCAACTTCATTCCCGTGTGCGCGCGTTTCATTCGCCTAATGGAGAAAACGTATTCCAAAATTAAGGCACGACAACTTCTTTTAAGGGAGATAACTTGAGGATGACTGTCACGCCGGAGCAAAGACCATTCCTTGCTAATGACTGACGAGGAATGCATGTTTCCTGATTTTTTCAATCAAACTATCATTTGTATAAAACCATTCTTGTGCTACCTGCTAATGTAACATCACAGCTGCTCATGTCTGTCTCATTTTGTGACTTCTCCTACTATTACTAAATACCAGTTAATTCCTTGATTGATCCGATCAACAAAGTTTTCGGATAAGGAGCAAATGACTTGCAATCTCATACGTAACTACAATATGAATTGGGTGGTTTATTTAATTAGTGTAGAGCATCATTCTACAGATGTTCAAACAGATCTCTATGCACCAGTTCCAACCCGTTTACCACAAATTATAATCACTGAAGTTGATTATACAAATAACTTAATTTAACTGAGTACCTGACTTACAGTTTTGTAATTTTAATCATTTTATTTCTGCATAGTTTTTTTTTTCAGTTATTTATTTTTAAAGAGAAGTATTAATTTTGTTTAAATTGTGTCATTTGTGAGTACTCAGAAAAGAATAATGGATGCAAAATATTGTCTATTTTTTCTGAAAAGGAGAATAATGAGGAGTCATATGGGGATGCATTAATAAATAAGAAACATAACGGGAACGGTGCCAGCTAAATTACCATTTGGCTAAAAAATAATACAATATAAAAGGAAATTTTAAATTTGTAAACAAGTGTGAAATAAAAATATCATGGAAATGTAACAGGCTACTGAAAGTAGCGCCATTTATTAGTAAATTAATAGCATGTAAACATTTGAAAATAATTTATGCATTCTAAGTTTCTCTAAACGTATCAATAACGCAATTAAATAAACATTTCTAATCAAAAATACGTGTGCAAATTTGCTAATTGTTCATTTTAATCACCGAGTAAAAATATTTCGCATCTTTTAAATTGAAAATCAGAATAAAAGACAAAACTCCTGCAAGTAATGATACGAATGCTTCAGAATACTAATTGAATAACGGTTATCTTGATTGAACTTGCTACATTTCATTGTAAAGTTATCGATAATTCCAGATAGAAGTCAAATAAGTTCGTTATATATAAATTTATAATCTTTTTAAAATTAGAGAAGAATCTAAAATGGGGAAAAGTAATGAGAGTACATGAAATAAACCTCAGAATAATGGAATAATATTTCCTTTGATAGATCGTTGTCGGTTTAATTGCAAAATATTCAGTCCTTATTTTTTACAGAAGTATAGTTATTATTATAAATATACTCATATTCTTATTATAGTTCAAGTTATTAAGAAGTTCCAGATTGGAAAAGTAACCGTCGGGTATATCAAATCTAGGAAATGTTGTTAGATGAGTTGATTTTGTATTCAAAAGTTGCTTTCTTTATACATACTTAAATAACAGCTTAATACTTAAAAAAAATCCGATGACTGTTGGTTATTCTTTAAATGCTAAAGGCTGTCGGTAGATTATTTAAAATAATAAAGTCTGCTTTATTTTCTCTTTTTGAAGATCGTATTAAAAAGTAAATCTTGTCATACTAATGAGCTTTCCACTGACAGAATCATATCTAATATTGGGTGTATGAATTTTGAGTGTAAAGAAAAATAACAGCATTGTTTATTGGTAAATGTTTGTATTTTATCTAAAAATGTGTGATGATATTAATTCACACTTATTTGAATAAAATAAATTTTGAAATATTATTTAGAACAAAACCATGAATTTCATGTTTTTGTTTGTCTGGTTTTTGTAATTACGTTAATGAACATGACAAAATTAATGTAAGCTTTTATAAAGCCTTTGAGAAATAAACGGTTCTTTCTATAAACGAAAAACATTTTTTTAGAATGTGAATGATGAATTAAAGTTATGCAATCTATCTTTTCTAATTTAATGTTTTAGACCCTTTTTTCATCTAGTTTGAATGAAGATTTGCAGGCCATCATATTTTCTGATTTTAAGATAACCACACTCAATATATGCAGTAGATTAATTTTATAAAGAACTTCGTTTAGAAGTAAAAAAATGTCTTAATTCCCGTTTTAGTAGTTTCAAATTTTTGTTATCTGACTAGAAACTTCTGCAATGATTCTAAACGAACGATTAGGTTATCTTAACTACAGGGCCACCCTGCCAACTTCACTAAGATAAGCTGCATTAGTACGTATTTTTCGCAAACTTAAAAATCGA
>BGPR01053908.1:0-10312 GCA_013235015.1 Araneus ventricosus | reverse complement strand
ATCGCACGCATGGTGATATAACATGATAAGGATGTAAGAAGCTATACATGGTGATTGCATAAGGTTATTCAAAAATTCGCACCGATTCCAAATGACTATAACTTTCTTGTAAGCAACACCAAGGAAGATAATATTTGAACATGATAAGAAGGCAGCCTTACGGTTTCTTTGCGGTACGTAACAATATCACTATGTCATAGCCTTTGGTCACACAGGCAACATCCGTATGGTAATCTATTTCGCTGATATGTGAAATATTCTCTATGGCGCTTTAAGACAGAGTCTACGACATTTCTCAATGAAATGAAAACAGAAGTAGTTTCAGAATATTTAGATCGTCACATGAATGTGGCTATCGAACGCACGTACCTTCTGTTTGCACGCAAAAGACGCTTTAAGACAGAGTCTACGACGTTTCCCAATGACATGAAAACAGCAGCAGTTTCAGATTTAGATAGCCACATGCACGTGGCTATCGAACGCGCATCAATGGTTGCCAACATGCTTCAGTGTCAGGCTGGAAATGGAATACCACAAGGATGTTGATAGTGGGATCAAGGATATCACGTAGAGCAATTATTACGTGCATAAAAAACTTTAAGTTGACTTCTGCATTGTGATCAAATATTTCTTTCTTATTGTTGTT
This sequence comes from Araneus ventricosus, assembly GCA_013235015.1. Classification (NCBI taxonomy): domain Eukaryota; kingdom Metazoa; phylum Arthropoda; class Arachnida; order Araneae; family Araneidae; genus Araneus; species Araneus ventricosus. Next base: position 9,666 of record BGPR01053908.1, on the reverse strand, counting down.
TATAGCCTATGTAATCGGTACAATTATTTTGAATAACCATTTTAGGGGAGAGTCGCTGAATTTGGACCACTTGGATATTTTTTATTGTACAGTCATGTACCAGAAATTTTAATGAAACACAAGCAGTAGAATTTTTTGTAGTTAATTGCACTGTTCTGAAGATAAATAAACTTTTTAAGAAGTAGGGGAAACACGGGGACATTGATACACTTTTTTTTGGTTAAGCTAAAAATGATTTTAGCAACGGAAATAACAATGTACAACATGAAAAATGTCCTTTAGATGAAAATATGTGTTTCTTGTATATTTGTGGCTGAAAATAACTGATCTGTAATTATTTTTTGTTTACCAGGCACCATTTTCCCAAAAATCCACAAAAAGCCACATCAGTAAAAAGTGGCATCCAAGAAAAAAATTCATTCCTGGCACCAAAAACATATCACATGAACCACCTGTGAATCCGCAATGTGTCTTTCTTCCACCATTGCACCTTAAACTCGGTTTGATGAAAATATTTATAAAAGCTCTGGACAGAGAAGGAGTGTCTTTCTTGCATCTCAGGAACTATTTCAAACATTTAAGTGAGGCAAATGTAAAAGAAGGGGTTTTTATTGGCCCACAAATTAAAGCAGTCTTTCGTGATGAAGAGTTTGAAAAAAAAAACTGTAGAAGCAGAAAAAGCAGCCTGGCTGGCATTTAAATCAGTGTGGACACATTTCCTTGGAAATAAGAAAGCTGAAAACTATGAAGATCTTGTTGGTGACATGGTGAAATGCTTTCGTGTTATAGGTTGTAATATGTCATTAAAACTACACGTTTTGGACTCGCATCTGAACTTCTTTCCTCAAAACCTTGGTGCAATTAGTGATGAGCACGGGGAAAGATTTCACCAGGACATCTCTATGTTTGAAAAGCGTTTCAGTGGACGATGGAATCGAAGTATGCTGGCTGAATATTGCTGGTCTGTTATCAGGGGCACACAATCAGATGCCTGCAACAGGAAACGGCCAAAAAATCATTTTAGTGTTTGTGTTTTCTATAATCAAGCCTCTGTTATATTTCTCTGTAACCACTTTGTATAAATATATGAGAAGTATGTCTCCTACGAAAACGGTACGTGATGGACCATTTTGGTTTTGATATACGAATCAAGCACCTTTTGTTTATACAGAATCACATAGTTTCATATAAAGGACAGAAAAAAAGTTCACATTTGTTGTACAATGTAATTAGAACTAATACACTATATTTATACATTTGTTAATTTAATATAGGATTTTAGTCGAGCTTTGGTCATAAATGTCATCATTTTTTTCCTAAAAATGGATTCGTATCAATTTGCCCCATACAACGGGTACATTGATACACACGGAAATATCGAAAATAATGATGGTTAATAGGTCTGGGATCAAAGCAAAAGGTTTCTTTTATCAGTGAACTTTATATTGCAAATAAAGGTTTAAAAATTTAACAAAGTACTAAACTTTTATTTTATTCAAAATTCAACATTTTTAATGACACTGGAAAGATGAAACAATAATTCCTCAGAGAATAATTTATCTCTGCAAATAATAAAGGAGAATGTGTGTGTGTGTAAAAATATTTTGGAGCGAGGGAATGTGAGCCTAAAAGCCGTTTTTGGAAATTTTAATTGATTAAAAATTAAGGGAAATTTTCTCCTTCTTCCTTGATGACTTACGAAAATAATATAGCACAAAAATAATTTTCACACCACCTGAAAATACAAAAAAAATCTTTTATTTAATATATTGATTAAGTTTCCGTACTCTTTTTTCCAATTTTAATAAATTCGTAAAAAATATTTTAAACCTAATTTACAACAATACTTTTTATTTTTGAAATGAAATTCAAACCGTGTTCATTGTTTAAAACAAATACTTAATAATTGTGTGTTTCTCTTAGATAGTTCATTTTTTAGATTTTTCATTTCTGAAGACGATTTTGCATAGTAGTTGCTGTTAAGTTGCATTGATACGCACAGAAGATGCGTATCAACTGTCACAATTTCAAGAACCCCCTCCCCTCCGAGCGTGACATCATTTGTGGGCGGCCCCAAAGCTCAAGGTTTCAAATTTTTATTTTTGCTTACAATATTGTTACAAAGCTGTAAAGTTGTTTCCCTGGCATTCTAATCTTGGTGACAAAGTTGGCGACTTTGGCGACAAAAGGAATTTTCCAGAAAAATCATGAACTGTGGATATATCTCTACTGTGAACCAGAAATGTCTTGAACCGTCTAGAGATTTCATCATTTCCTATGTGATGACGTCACTTCCCGTTGAAAAAGTATAAAAGAAAGCTCTAAAACCAAGAGTAGTCAGTTGGATTTTGATCAGAAAGCAAGCTGGAAAATTAATAAGAAACCTTTGACGCTGCGTTAAGATTTATTGATAATCTCTGTTGTGAATTTTTTACAAGTGCTGTTTTAATACCCGTGCTACGCTTCTTTTCCTAGAATAATTGTAAAATAAAGAGCTTTATTTTTTGCTTATCGGACTGCATTCACGTACACTCACAATACGAATTTGTTACAAAATATTTTTTAAATGAGTGAAGATTTTATATGAAAATAATCATTCCTTTTCGCTTACAATTCGCACAAAAGGCTTCTTCCGCGTTATTTATCTTTTCCTAGGGGTTTCTTCTGTCTTTCCTAAGATTGCCTTAAGCCAATCTAGGAAGAAAGTAGGTCAATCTTATCTGAAGTAAAAAAGTATTATTTCTTCCTTCATCGGACTTTTCTACTTCAGATAAGATTGGCCTGCCTTTTGCACAGTTTCTCTTGGGGCACGTGTCACAGGTAATTTCGAATAATGCATAACTGATGTCACATGTTATATTCATTTTGTATTGAAAAAGCGTGAACGTCTATATTATAGTTTATAGTTTTAGATTATTGTATAGTTTTTCAGAGGAAGGATCTAGAAAAAAGGTAGAGTTAAATATATAAAAACTTCTTTAATGCGAAATTCTGTCACGCTTTTCATCAGTATCTAACTGTAGTGTGAATTCACATTTAAAACTCACAAGATATGAAAAAGAACCCTTATTTATTCATTTAAATAAATAAATACTCTTTTCCACGATATGGTGAAAATATTCCTTATGATCAATAGCTGGAAAATGATTCCAAATAAAACAGAATTTTCCTCGATTCTACAACATTTTCCAATTATTTATGAAAGTACTTTTGCATATTAAATAAAAATTTTACTAAACCCTGAAATATAAGGAATACTGTAGCTTTTTAAACCAAATTTTTAATTCAAATTCTCAAGGACTCTTAAAAAGCAAATTTGCAACTATAATTTCTTTTGTAAAAATTTAAATGAGATCAACAATACACACTGTTTTTGTTTTGAAGAAGAATATAAGGACTTTATTGATAAGGATAGGGGGCACATTATCACTGGTAACTTGAATATTATTAAATCAAATTCTCTTAGAGATATTATGTTAAAGGGAACTAAATTTAGGTTAAGGAATAGAGTTAGCCAAATTAGAAAGGTGAATTCGATTAATCGAGACTTAGATGTTTTTATTGCAAATATTGCCAGGAAATATCATTGGCCCATTGAAGGATTTGGTGAATGGAAGCAGAGAATCCTAATGGAAGCAAAAAATAGAATTAATAATAATAAAAGCAAAATTTCTAATAGAGGCATTTTCTTCAACGAGCATCTTAAAAAAGAAATTGAAATTTTAAAAGGGAAATTTATTATTACAACAGTTGATAAGGCAGGAAATAATTTTTGCATTATGTGTAAACTTCACTTCAAGGAAATAATGCTTAATGAATATAATTCAAATAATACGTATCAATTAATAAAATTTGGCAAAAAAGAACTTGACAAAAGAATGTTAGCACTTGCTAAAAAAACTAAAATTAAAACCAGTAATTTAAATTATCCTTACCTTTTTCCCACTATAAAATTTCATAAAAATCCCTTAAAATTTAGATTTGTTACTTGTAGCACTGGTAGTTATAATTATTATTTTGGTAAAGTCTTCTTAAATTTCTAAAAATTATTCTTAACAAAATTAAAGAGGAAGAGAGCTTCATTATTGACAATAACACTAAAATTTTGGACTTTATCAAAGAAAATAAAAAAATTTGTAGCATTCATACATTTGATTTTGAAAATCTTTTTACTAGCCTCCCACATAATAAATTAATTGAAGTGTGCTCTAATTTATTTGATATATACCTTAATACTGATTTAATTGATAAAAACAAATGGTTAGAAATGTGCAGGGTTAATATTTGTGAAAATTATCTCTTTAATGGAATTAACTACTATAAGCAGGTTCTTGGTATTCCTATGGGTTGTTGTTTTTCAAGTGCACTAGCCGATCTATTTCTCCACTCATTTGAGAGGGATTTAATTAAAAATGAAATTGTTTATGGTTTTCGTTTCATTGATGACCTTTTAGTCTTTAATCATAATAATGTTAACTCCATTTTTAGTTGCTATCCAAAAGAACTCAAATTAAATAAAACTAATAATGAATTAAACAAATGTAATTTTTTGGATCTAGAAATTGAAATCGGGAATTCAGATATTTTGGTTGGAATATATGACAAAAGAAAGGAATTTAATTTTAAGGCTATTTCACTTTGCAACTTTCAGACAAATCTTGATTTTAAAATTATTAAGAACTCTATTTATTCTCAAATTAATAGGATTAAACACATCTGTAATAACCACTCTTCTTTAGTCAAAGCCCTAGGTAATTTAAATAATAACTTAAAGGATAACGGATTCCCTTTTTGTTTCCTTAAAACTTGATTTTTTTAAAAATTAGTTTTTGTTCTCCTGAGAAATAGTTCAAATTTTTATTCATAGATGGAGCTACTGGATAGCTTCTAGATCGTTGATTGTTTTGTATCTATTGCGTCACTGTTCTGCTTGGCTTGCTTCTGAAAGAAGGTAAATTTTTATCTCTTTCTTTTGATTATGGATTAAAAAATTTTTGGATTTATGTTCTTTATTTGGTGGCCGGACAAGATTCAGACCACAGGAAGGAATAAATTTTGACTTTTTGTCGTTCCTTTCCACAGAAAATCTTGTTCCTTTTTGAACTAAAAATGGCGTGTGGTTTCTGATGAGTGAGCCATTTTAGTTCCTTTTCATTTTGAATAATTTCTTAACAAATTGTTCTAAGTATTGGTAAATTTTGGTTTCTCTATAGTTCTGGTTGTATTTTTTAAAAAATTTCTGTTGAAGCAATTACTTTTTGCTGCTGCGTTTGCACGCAAAAACGTCTATTGTTTTCATTATTTTTCATTTTATCATTGTTTTCTTTTAATTTAAATTTCTTTTATTTTTAAACCAAAGTTTCTTGACCCGCGGAAGGATACATAAATCACAGGGTTATTAAAAATAATTCCAGCGATTACAAATGGCCACAAATTCCTTTTAAGCAACAATATGAACAAAAAAATTTGAATACAGTACGAACAGAGGTAAACCTGGAGTTTACGGTGCCGCTCTGTTTCTCGCCAATTCTTCTTGGCGCAATTTTATGTGGCGTCGCCAAATACTGTTTTGGATGCGCAGTGCGCTTTTCATTGCTCTACTGCGCATGCTTCATTTGAAAATGAGAGATTGAGCACGCAATGCCTTCGGCATTTCAAGCGTGTTCAGGGCAATTTTTTTTAACTTAAAAAAAACATCAGAGGCTTCGCTTTCAGCATAGCGGGCCACTAGTAGCTCCGCTTCTTCATTGAATGTTGGGCATCTAGTTTTTTTTTATTCAGAAAAAGAGAATTCCCGCACGCAATGCCTTCGGCATTTCAAGCGTGTTCAGGGCAATTTTTTTTAACTTAAAAAAAATCCCTTTTCGGCAAGCTTGAAGGCAAAGGTAGATTCCTTTACGTTAATGTTACAAAAGTAATGAAATATTACATATTGATCCATACAGACATAGCCAATGACTTTATTGTTTCTACACATTGCAATATTTACGCTGTGATTCTGTTTTCATGTCATTTAATTTTTTGCTATATCAAGGTTTTATCAATCCATTTTTCATTCCAAAAAGTTATGATAGATTTATCGATCAGTACATTGGTCAATTTTTTTATATCTCAACACATAATAATTCAGCAGGTAGGAGTCATAAAGAAATAAACATCTCAACAGTGCAAATATCTCCTAGATAACATTAAGCCAACCTATCTGAAACAGTAACAAGAAATTGACTCTTGGCACAAATGAAGAAAGACTCTAGATTTAAAAATTAATTTATTTAATCTGGGTTACAATATGATTGTGCGAACATTACTTTGTCATATGGTAAAATCACATGACATGGAAACAGTTAAATACTACTAGAATGGGCTCATTTAGAGAACTCCCTGGTTACAGAGATAATAGTCACTAAATTCTTAACATATAAGAGAATAAAACTATTAAACATTGTGTGTGGAAAATTTAATACGTGTTTTTAAAGCATAGGATATGAATGCAGCCAATTTGAACAGTAAATTTTAATCTCCATCGACGGTTAAAACCAAATACTCAGGCAGAAAATCCCAAACAATTTTAAAGTTAAGGAGATATTTTTCAATAGTAAAAAGGATAAAGGAAACTCTTATTTAAATATCTATCGTTTTTGGCTACTTTATATTGATTTTATTAAACAAATCGTGGTCCCGCCATGTTTAGTTAAATGTCAAATTAAAGTATTCTGTCAAAAAACCTATTATCAAATTAACTATTAAAATTATTTGATTAATTAAAATTAACTATTTACTTAATTAAAGTTAAAAATTAATTGTTACAAAACTTCACTAAAACCTTTTTCATGGCTCATACTATATGCCAGTAATCTTTATCTTATAATTATCTAATAATTATATTAATTTAAATAAAAGTCACTGTGGCTATGTATGTATGTTCCACATCTTCTCCTAAACCACTGGACTGATTTCAATCAAACTTTTCAAACTTTTTATTTAAGAAAAGAGAAAGGTCACCTTCAACTTTTCAAAGCCTAAAAGATGCTTAAAATTTCACTTAATTAGAAATTAAGCAAGGCGTTTTTCCGCGATGTCTTTCATTTCCATAAATTTGTTTCTCTCATTTTAGTATTTTTTTCAAAATTAATTTTAAGCTGAATTCGTAACAATATTCTTGTTGATCAAAAATAATACGAAGAACTGTTTCCAGAAGGAAGAATGCTAAAAGAAAATTTTAAAAGTAGACGATTTAACAATTTATATCGGGACCAGCTATTGATTTATTTTCACGCTTTAAATTAATGAATAATTAAACAGTTAATTTAATTGTTTCAAAATATTCATTAAAACCTTTCATTGAATTTAGTAATTGTTAACAAAATTTGAAGTACCTATATAACAAATAATAACGTATGAAGAAAACGGATGCTTTTAAAAATCGTCTGGTTCAATTGATATTCTCATTTTAATTGAAAGCGTTTTAGATCAGAAAAGGAATTTGTGTATTATAATATTTATACAATAGTAATTTTTACATTCAAAATATTAAACATGAAAACATTTTAATCCGGAGCAAAGCCAGGTATATCAATTAACAGTTATAATTAACAAAATTTAACAAAGATATTAACTATAAATTAATTAGTCATAAATTAATTATATATTATACTGTATAAAAAGTGAAAGTGAATGCGGTTGATGGAAACTCATAACTTCTATGTAATTCTTGCTGTCAAAAAACTTTCAATATAAAAGTAGTTTGTTATGATAAGGTGATAATTCCCCTAATTGAAATTTTCTTTTTATCTTCAATCTTAACGAAGCTATGGGGAAATGATAGATTGGGGGGGATTGAATATCGCTTTTCAGCTCATAACTTATAAGCAATTCTAGCAGACAAAAAACTTTTAGTATAAAAGTTGTTTCTTGTGATAAGGCAATAATTCGACTAATTTGAATTTTCTTTCTATCTTGAATCGTAAGGGAATTATGGGAATATGAAATTTTCAGTCCCCCACCATTTCCACCCCCTTTGAGCTGGTTAGCCCATCTGTGAACGCGGCCGAGATTTTCACCGTCCTTACAACATATCCGTAGCCAGTTAAAATCTAATCAAAATTACTCTAGTTATCTTGTTTACAAAATAACACGGTCCAAAGCGTTATGCATATACTTCTCTACTAATAATAATAAGGAAAAGAACATTTTGCCCTCTACCTATTCCCAAGTATTGGAGATACAAGTGACTGAAAGAGGGGTGGAAGAAACTGACAAATGACGAGAGCTTTCCAACAAGGGTAACATGAGGTTAAAACGTACCTTAAGTTAGGGAGAGGAGGGAAGGGTGGGTAATTTCATCCTCTACTAAGCATGTAGCTATTGAAAAGTTTAAATTCAAAAATTGTTCGTCGATGTAGGCACTGAATCCCAATTTGAATTTTCTTCTATTTTCAATTGTAAAGCAATATGGGAAAATGAATATTTCCACCCCCAACCATTTCCCCTTGAGGCTGAAGCCATCTACGAACTCACGGAGATTTTCACTATCCTTACAACATATCCCAAGCATGAAGTATGGGTTACATCAAATTACTCAGGTTATCGTGTTCACAAGATAACATGGAAATAGAGTTATTTACATATATATATATATATATATATACCTATATATATATATATATATATATAAATTTAACTGAAGGGGTGGTTTTGGGTTCTAGGGTCATGATCTGATGAAGATCTGCAGAAATTTTCTAGAAAAAAAAATGTTATTGAAGAACTCATTAACAGGAGTAGAGTTCTATAAGAGAATCTACTTAAAAACATCAGCGGCTTCGTTTCCAGCATATGCGGACCACTAGTATTACTTCTTCATTGGAATGTTAGGCATCTAGTGTTTTTAATCTCTAAAAGAGAATTCCGCATAGTCCGAGGCACGACGTAATCTCAAATAAAGTTTTGTAAAAAAACATCAGCGAGCTTGCTTTAGCAACAGGGAACCACTAATATACCTTCCTTCATTGAATATTAGGTCTGCTTTTTTAATTCCCAAAGAGATATTCTGCATGCATGCCTGAGGCATCGCATAGTGGTTCCAGGTATAAAGTTTTACTTAGAAAATCAGTGAAGCTTCGCTTTCAGCATAGCAGGCTCGAGCTACATATTGATGTTAGGCATCTAGTGTTTTTTAACCCAAGTAGCATTCCCGTGTGTCACAGAAGGCATCGATGGGTTCAGACAGTTTTTAACAAAAAAAATAAGACATGGCTTCGCTTTCAGCATACGAGATAGTAACTACTTACTATTTATTGAAATAGATATTGTTTTTTTAATTCTTAAAGTAATTTTGCAGCGCATGCTAACAATGGTCCCATATGAGTTTTTATTAATAAAAAACATCAGCTTCTGCTTTCAGCATATGTCACATCTAGTAGTCAACTTCTTCATTGAATGTTAGCATCTGGTGTTTTTTAATTCTAAAGATATTTCCGCAGTGCATGCCTGAGTATGCTTGGTATCCAAAAAGTTTTTAGCTTAAAAAACATCGACGCTTTCAGCATCATGCAGGACACTAGCTTATCTTCTCATTGAGAAGCAGAACCACTGGAATAAGAATACAGTTCTGAACTAAAGTGGAATAAAAAAAATCAGCAATACGTAACTGAACGGAAGTACAATTGC